>VZTZ01045095.1:4693-22162 GCA_013400955.1 Drymodes brunneopygia | reverse complement strand
AAATTTTAACAAAAAAAAAAAAAAAAGCAAGCTTATGGTTAAGCTATGGAACTGTAGTTTATCCAATGGGCATTATGCCTAAGCTCAGAAAATAAAGACTCAAAATCTTGTAGCACACATTTTGTACAACTGTTTCTAAGCATCATTGATTTTACAGGTTTCTTGAACAAAGTCCTTTTCCAACTCTATTGCAGAAAAATTTTAAGTATAGAGCTGGTGTAAGTATTCCAAGTATGCAGTTTTCCAATTGAAAATCATGTTGACAGTTGCAGCAGGAGGAAATGTGTGTATGTAGTTAATAGGGAATATGATTGAAACATATCATTAAAGTGGTCTGTGTTACAGGGTTTTGAAAGGCAGTTTTCCTATTGAACATAATGTTCGCAAGTTAAATCAGAAGGATTTTAGCTCACTGCAGATTTAACTAACTTCTTAGAAAATTATGGAATAATAGCCAGAAAGATAATTATTAGAGGTAACATAATGAAGAAAAGAAGAAGTGGAAGAGAAAGGGCAAAAGAGAAGGGAAGAATAAAAGTTGTATATATTTAAATTTTACAGAACATTGAAGAAAATCGAAATTAAGCAATCCTGGAAACCAAGATGAAAAAACACTTTGTTTAGTGTTCATTCAGAATATTTTAGCTGGAAGAACTCCATACGGGATTTTAAACTGATTTGAGTGATGAGAATGATGCAGAACAGACCAAGGAAACAGGTCCTCACTGTACCTGTGTTTTCTTCTGTTAGAAGTGCAGGGCTGACTTTCTGTGCATTGTTCTATGTCTCTGCATGCCCAGAAGCAGTTTTGGGATGATGCTCTGTGCTCTCAGGCTCCTTCATGCCACCTGCTTACAACATGGTGCTTGACACCTGGACTGTCATGTTAGTGATGACAGCAGTAACTTAGCAGACAACACTTAGTTGGATGTCACCCCCTTCCAAGAATGATGCAATCATTCTCAGGATTCTCAAGGCCAGCACCATGTCCCCAATTTACCTTATGATATGGAGACATTCTCAGCTTGGTGACTTTGTTAAAGGATCATGTTAATTTCTTGTCTGAATCCTAACAATTGCCTAAAACCCAAATTTCTTAGGTATATCAAGGATGGGAAGGACAGGCATATGCCTGAGTCCTGCTAACATCCTGCTGCTGTCCCAGTAAAGGGCTGCAAACTCAGTCTTCAGTGAGCAGCAGACAGGGCAGTGGCTGGCAGACACCTCAGTTTTGTGTGGGAGTAGCTTTTACTAATCGAAATGTCTTATTACTTGCAATTTTTTTTTGAATAGTGTATACCAGAGCTTACCAGGAAAACATGCATTTATTACTCTGAGAAGAATTCAGCATCTGTTTTTCCTCACTCACAACCCACTTTGACAACTTTTGGCTTAACTGAACCACTTCAGGCAGATGGAAAATACCAAATATACTTGGCTTGTACAGAAAATGTTAAAGAATGCTTTTTAATATAAAAAGTTGTTTCTTTCCATTGCATAAAATATTTCAGTTGTTACTGAACATGTTTAGATGCCAATCAGATAACACAAAGAATTTGCCTTTTGAGTACCCTGGATTTTGGCCTTGCAACAGTTTATCCTTAACGATGTGCAGATGACCAGTTCTTCATCTGGAGCAAGTGGCCTCCTCAGAATGCAGAGCTCATTGCTGATATGGTTCCAGACTGGGTTAACAATGAATAAGTTCTTTTTCTGTGTAATCCATTGATGGAGCACTTTCATATGGGTGTTAAGCCATCAGTGAGAAAGCGGTTGCTATACAGGAGTATTATTTTAAAACTCCAAGTCAAGAACTGTAGAAGTGCCAAAAATTTTTTTCAGACCATCTAGCTGCCCTAAATGGTGAAAACAAAACCTTTCAGACACATACTGCTTCAGATCACATCTGAGAACCAATCAACATGAGTATAGACTGAGAGGCTATGCTCTGCTCTACTTTATTAAGTGAATAGTATTTACTAGGGTTCTTTTTTGACATTTTTCAATTCAGTAACTCCTCATAAAAGTAAATCCAGTAACCAGAATGATAAACAGAAAATATATTTTAAGGAGATTGTATTTTAATTACATATTTTGGACTTTCAGGAAAATTTGGCAAAGCTAAAATGAATTTTCAGATTATTTGTTCAGTATGAATCCGTGCTTCTGCTAAGAGCTTAAACTGAGAAATCTGAAGCAGTTTTATTCACACTGAATAATCCAGCTTGCAAATAGAAAACTTAAAATAGTCTCATTCTGCCTACTGAAATCAATATTATAGAGATTTTTTTTTTCCTAAAAACACTTACACCTATACAAATGTCAAGGTTTAATTCCACTTTAAATTCTTTTATATCCAGAAATGATCTGGTATCTTAGGAACTGTTCTGAACTTTTGGCAGCATGGGAAGAAGGTGATCCTAAGTGGAGGAAATGCAAGTGATTTCTGTTACTTCTTAATAATTCTCAATGTATATAGTTGTCTATGAGCGCTTGTAGGATTTGCTAACTATTTGCATATTTATTAATTATTATCCTGGGGCTGTATCATAAGATGTCTCATATGCTTCTACCTTGTCTTGACACAAATTAAAAAGTCTAGGTTGCCATTTCCTTTACAGAAGGCCAATATATTTTACTGCAATTGCACTCACTACATAAAAGATTATATGTATGTATGTATGTCAATTCTGTTCCTGAACAAAAAATCCTTTCATGAAAATGGGCAAAATTATCATGCCCTTATGATTCTGAAATGCATTTTGGCACTGCACATTACCTCATATTTTGTCTATTTACATACTCTACATCTCCCTTCTGACTTGCAGCTGGAAACCCAGGACACAGAATATAATTACTTGCTTCAGGCAGTACAGCAGTCACGGAAATAAAACCTTTACTGGGTGTTATCCTCTCCTGGAATGCAATCTATGGATGGTGATCAAGGAGAAATAGGAAGCCAGGTATCTTCACTCTGACAGTTGCAGCCACAAGATGGAGGCCAGTTGCAGGAAAACTGTTTGGAAATAGAGGTCTTCTCCAAATTCAGAGTATGTGACAAGGCAGGATGTTATACCTGTTCAGAAACTCTACCAAAACTTCTTCAGTGGAGGAGCTGAGTGGAAACAAGAGGAAACAAAGTGGAAGGAGTGCCTGAATGAGATATACCAAAAGGTTCAACTTAGAATTAGAAAGATGTGATATAAGTCAAAGCAAAACTAAAGAAAAGCGGAATATTTGCCATTCCTGTGTTTGGGTTAGGGGTGAGGGAGTGTTGTGGGGCAGGATATTTTTGCACTTTTTTTACTGCAAGGGGTGATGAGTTGAACGGGGAAGAAATAATTGATGGATCTCAGGAAGAACTATTATCAAGTGCCGAGATTGTCTTTGGGAAGATGAAACTGAGGGGTTGGTGTCAGTTACAGCTTTTCAGCACTTTCACTTTTCCAAACCAAGCAACCAAAGGGAAGTATAATTCTTCAGCATTTAAAGCTTCTTAAATTGATATTTTAGGATTAATTTCTTTGATTCCTGGCTTTTCACGTAATTGAACATATTTCATAAGGGGAACCACTGCAAAAAAGTTCATGACATCCATTTTATGAAGCATAGCCCATGAAGATACCTGATTAGACAACTCCTGACCACAGAAGGCAGTATTAAAAAACTGTACAACTGAATGAGATACTTTACTCTGCCAACTTCAATCTACCATTTCTATCAGCCCTAATTATAGTCAGCTAATTCCGTTAGCTTCTTTAATGCATTTTAAGATACAGTACTTACAAGCTAAGAGCAAGTACTGCACTTTAATGGACTTACCATTTTCAAAGCAACCCTTTCATTCTACCAAGAAAAGAATTATTCATTAATTTTGCTGAGATGGAATATTGTTGAGGTTTTTTTCTATTGTTGGAATATCTTACAACAAAAACCAAGTAGCACTTTGTTTACTTAACAATATTTGCAGTGTGTCACCAGACAAAAAAAAAATATGTGGAAAAACCCATGTGAAAAGGAAAGAAATAATGTGATATTCAATTTTCAGTAAGGTACAGAAGTCAATGTTTTAAGATATTGTGCTTGTTCCATCACACCAAATGGTAGACAAAGTGCACCTGTAGGCTGTTTTTAAATGTTAGACTGCTATTCAGAGAAGTGATATTCTCTACTGTAGTCAGCAACTTGGCAAATCAGAAGGAAATTCAGTAATTTTTCCTTTTTTGGAAAGAGAATAAAATAAAATGAGTAAAGTAGAAATGAGGTTGAACAAAAAAATCTTTATCTGAGTTAGCTAATTTTTTAGGGGAGTTTGAAAAGTTTTCTACTAAAAAATCCTCAAACCTTTATTACCAATAGTAGTCTATGTATCTTTTTTATCATACAGGTGTGCAATAATTATAAACTATGATTAAACTGTCAGGCAAGAATTGCATTTAGAAAGTAATGGTACTGTTCTGATGCAGTATCTCAAGAGGCAATTCTTAATACATTAATTCAATACAATATGCTATTATTGAAAGGTATGTTTTCTTCAAATATTCCCACAGAAGTCAATACTTGTCAAAAGGTACATTTTTACATGGAAGTATATCTGTTTCCACCTGACCTTTACAGGCATTGCATATACTTACATACAGATTTAAATCTCATACCTGCACGGCTCAGATATATAAACCAGAATGTTGTTCCCTCAGTGATACAAGGCAGGCTAGAACTTAGACAAAAGGAATTGGAGAGGGGCTTCCCTTTGTGATATAAATGTGTGCGTGTGTGTGATGGATAAACTTTTTGTATCATGATGTCAGGACTGTGTGTCACACATCTATGCAGGCCTGTATAGATAAGTAGTAACATTCTTAAAGGGGTAAAAACAGACAAGAGAGTTACAAGGGGCTTTTATCCTTAAGCAACAGAATCATTACAGAAAAACAGTTTAATGAAATATGGGCTGGAAAGTGATGTTATCAACAACTGTGGCAAAACAAGTTGCAGCAAGCACATTTCTGATTCTGAATTTTGCATTGCTTTCTGCTTAGGTGTACTGAAAAGGTGTAAAACTTGAAAGTGGAGGCAAATAATATTTTAGCCTTTAAAACAGTTATTCACAGCTCTTTCTCAAAGCTTTTGAGGTAATTAGGGGCTTTTTCAATGCTGTGTGGTGTCAAAGAACACAGAAATTCCCATAAAATTCTGGGAAAAGAAAACGAAGGGTCAGGCCAGAAAATGAACAGGAAAGGCAGCAAGTTTCCAAAGCAAGAAAAGGAGCATTGAGGACTGGAGGATTTTTCCAAGCAGGCAGTTTCAAATGTCCAGTTGCTGTAATCTCAAAGGAAGGGAATTACTTCCTATTCATTTATTAGAGGCTTCAGACTCAATTGTCCTGCAGTCCTGGAAAGGGCACTGTCTTCTTTCTACCCAGAGGTGTCATGCAGCAGCACTGGCAAACACTTTAAGGGGAGTCAAATGAAGAAGAGAGAAGACTCTATAAAAAGCAGAGTGACACAACAGTAAGAAACTGGAAAAGAGGAAAGGGGAAGGAAAAAGACTGGGAAAACAGAGATAAGAAAGAGATTAAAGATTTGAGACAACTGGAGAAATAAAACAAATAAATTGACAGAAGGGAAGAAAATGGAATCTTTTGATGGGATAAACCTTCACCCCACTGTCTGTAAGTGAGTTCCCAAATGTACTTAATTTCTGTAATAAAGCTTTTTAATTTCTTGATGTTATGTTTGCCAGTATAAAGAACAACTACCTTGCATATAAATCAAGCAAAGAAATCAGTAGCATTAGTAGAACTGAAAATTAGAACCTTATCATTACACATGTAACCGTAACAGAACAAGAATAATAATGTCATTAAAGTTGTTACACACTTCTTAGTTTGTACCTCCTCGCTTAGTGGTATGGTCACCTTTTCCAAAGCCTGTGCCTGGTGACAGAGCAGCTGAAATGGTGAGTCATCAGCATCTGGAGTCTTCTGCCAAAAGTAATATGACATGCATGTTGATCCCTCCTGGGATCCGTTTGGAATATTTTTTTAATGTTTGATAACATACTTTTATATCTGAACTTTGCCTTTCCAGTTACTCATGTCACCAGTTTTTCTTGACTTGGCTGTAACATCTAGCCATTAGTTGGAAGACAAGATGGCATTTTATGAAATTTAACTTCTCACATTTCTTCATGATTAATGTAAAACAACTATATAGGCCAATACAAGTATACTGTTCACTTTCTACTTGGGCCTGTCTTATGAATCAGAAATTTTTAGGAACTCCTTTAGCATAGTTTCTAAAACGGTTTCTATGTGAGTTAGGGTAAAATTTGCATTGCCCTAAATGACACCAGAGATAAAGTAACAGACTAAATCACTTTTAAAAATTTCTGCATAGTTGAATTTCATGTCTATGAAGTCTGATCAAAGACTGACTTGGGCTACTCAAGAGTTTTCTTACTTCACCAAGCATATCAGGGCAAAGGATAAAAGGAAAAGTTCACTTCCACTTTTGATATGGGTAATTATGGATAAATATTCTCAGTAGAAAGTATAGTGACAGCATGCAATATTCATTACTCTACAATTACCTTTTCTTAACTCTCATACTACTTGAGCCTGTTGGTCAGATTGCAGAAGGGTGCTATCATGTCAAAGAAAATTATCATGTTCGATTCCCAGTGTTCCTCTCCTAACCTATGACTCCAACTATCAATAGTCACTAATTGTAATTATTCAGCTTCCCTACAATAGAGTGGCTGGGGAAGAAAAGCACTGCTCTTCTTTGCAATTGCACAACTGATAACAGAAAGGCAGATTGCTAAAATTACTCCTTTGCTATATATCACATCCAATTCCCTAGGTTTTAAGGAAAAAGATCCATTTTTTTGGTGTGTCCTTTCTTTCTTTTTGAAATTGAAATGGTAGGTTTAGAAGAGGAAAGACTATTATTATATGAAGTACCAAATGACTGACATTTGTAGAAGGTAGCTTTAATCAGAAGACATTGTTGGTGATGTGGCATAAAATCAAAATGAAAGGTCATGGACACAGTGACAAACAGGAAACTGAAGTTGTGTCTTTCTAAAATTGTATTCATAAATGTGAATTACCTCTATAACGTTCAGAGAAGGACGTCCCTCTTTTGCTTTACCCTCTTATCTGCAATATTTCCTCTGACATAAATACAGTTCTGACATAGCTTGAACAAGAAAAGAGACCTTCAGCGTAGTATTATTTCCGAAGATAGGATACTGCTACTAAATTGTGGACAATTCTTGAATAAAGCTAAAGTGCAAACTTGAGAACTGAAATGCTACATAATATAAACAGCCACTTTTCCCCTGAGAAAAGTACATGGAATTTCTCGTCTATGTGGCATAAGCTGCAATGCAACTGAATAAATCCATATTAACTTTTAATCCAAAGTAATGCCTTTGTCCATGAAATTCTTCTGTGTGCAAGGACATAATACAGTTAGTAAAAGAAAACCCTTGGCCAGGAATATTGTTTATAAAAACTGGTAGCTTTTCTGGCAAGAGAACAAAAGATCTCATCTAGGGTAGGACATTTCCCTGACTGTCACAGTGCTGAAAAACATTCGTACAAAAAGTGTTCTCTTTGTTAATAAGAATCTTTTACTTCAAGGAGTCACTAAAGTCCTAACCAATATTTGCAAGAGAGTCCCTGACAAGGGCCTGTTAGAAAGAGAGGGAAGTCAATAAAAGTAAAGTGTAAGTGTAACATTAATGGCAGGTTCTTGTAGCCATTTTCCCCCAAATTATACCATTCCTATTCAAATACCATCTCGAGAGTCTCAGACAGTGTCAAGTGCAATCATTGTTATTGCAGTTGCCAAGGTAATCAATTGAAATCATAATGAAGGGAACAGAAGGAAATCAATAGAGTCTGAAATTACAAATAAAGAGAAGCTATCGTTTAAAAGCATTTGGCTGAAATCTTCCATATTAATGGAGTCAGAAATGGCTGTGTCATTCAGAAGCAGTGTGGTGCATAATTCACTTGAGTGCATTAGAACACCTAAAAGCTATTGCAGCAATTAGTGCTGCCTACCAAGAAAGTGTCCACCTTAGAAGCATCACTGAATTGTTTGTTTGGTTCCAATATGTTTTCATATTTAAAATTGTGATTTTTTTTTCTCCCTCAAGCCATTGTGATGTAGTCTCAATAAACATAGCCTCTATCTCATAATTTGTTGAAGAAGTTTATCTAATGTGTGCTGTCTCTTCTGGAGTTTTCTTTCAATTAAAAGCCCTACTCAGATGCAGCTGCACCCCAACAGATTTTACACCCCTTAGGTGCCCCAGTGACTTTAGAACATTCCTACCTATTGGCAGTGCTGGGTATTTACACTCCTCTTTCACACAGGAATTACAGCCATGTCCTCATACATGTTGCTTAACACAAATATGTGGCGTATACATCACTGCATTTAGACTAAGGCATTTTAGGTGTGGTGAAGGGGGTACCATGCTTTTCTCTTGGGTGGGTAGGACAGCAGGATTCTTTATTTGGCTTCACAGAGACAAGCAGACAGACAATGAAGCACTGAATATGTGTTTCTGCTGTAAGTGCTTTACTAACCAAATGTTATTGCACCTTACAAGGCCCAGAAAATTATTATTCTAGAGGAGAAGCTAAGTGTAATGTGATTGTTACTGCATTCACTTGGGAAGGAGAAGACATGGGTCCCAGCTCATGAACCAACTGGAGCAGGGAATTGAAGTATCCATTGGAGCAAGAAAGCCAGGTCTCAGAGCTAGCCAGTATGTTATGTAGCTCTGTCCTCTCCCTCTATCCTTCTGGTGAGAGAGGTGGTGAATATTTAATAGTTTCATGGAAAATGGAACGGTTTCTAGCAGAAGGTTTGAAAAATCCCCATAACATCCTAAAGCATTGCTCTTAGGTGTTTCCTGGGCAAAGCAAATTACCATCATGTGAAAAAATTAATTTATTTGAATTCTTTCAGAAAGGAGTACTCAAACTACTTCTTAAGAGGGAGAAAGGCAGCAATTTTTCAGCTGCATTCAAAAGAAAAAAAACATGATGGGATCAGGTGTTTTTGCTTTTAGGTGGTTGCTCTTAACTCATTGAAATGTGACTTAGTTGTTTTAAGGAAATCGTTCTTAGAAGTCAAATAGGAGGAACGGGAACAAAAATTAAGAAGGTACCTTCTTCCTGCCTGAAATACTAATATGCCCAAACACGGAGCTACCAAGATCTCTTTTATCTCAAAAATATTGATTGGTTTTTGCATGGCATTTAATAAAACCTTTCCATTACCGATTGCATAACAGCAATTAAAATTCTCATCAAATCCATCTTCACTGTTTATAGTCTTCCACTAGGGAGCACTTTCCTTGGTAAACATCTGCAGTAAAAGGCTATTTAATCTCCACAAGTGAACCAGTCAGTTATGCTAATTCATCTCTTCTACTGTCAGTTTACACTGAAATCTTGTACAGATCTGTTCTTCTGCAGTAGGTGAGTTAAGGTGCACTTTGGCTTGTTCTGAGAGGAGAAAAAGCCTTTGACTTTTTTTCTGTCAAAAAAACCAGCTAAAGTTAGAACTGATCATTGTGTGTCTCTCTGAAGGAGTTCAAAGCACTTTGCTCTGCAGTCCACCAATGCAAGCTGCCAAGAAAAGGATATCTGATTGACTGACTTCTATGAATGAGGCCAGTGAAAGAGTACACAGCCATGTAGCACAAATAAAAGCAAGAAATACTATCAACTAACCATACAATCACTAAAAGCGCTTTCTGCCTCCCTGTCTGTATAGATTTATTAACAAAGGAATTAAATGCAGTGTGTTGAAAGCAACAAACACCCTCCTTTCTCTGAAAAGCATTGAACAAGTGATGACAAAATGTCCTTCATATCATATGTGAAAAATCAGGCACGTTGGCTTTTTTCCCATGTCATAATCGTAGTCTCTGGGGTTCCTTTAGTTCTCATTGTTCCAAGTTTGTGATCTCTGGGTTATCACTTCCAGAGTTTTTTGATGAATATTGCCAAAACCAAATTTGTGGAAGATTTTAAGATTCTGGGCTGTGCCTTCTAGTATCTCTAGCTTTACTTTCTGGCATCTGGCTCCAGCTTGGAACTTCTGAATAATTTCTCACTTCCACTTCTTGATGCTCAGTTCTCATTTTCATCACTTACAGGAGCATCAAATCTCGCACCACTGCTTTACTTCCTTTTCTTCTTGAGAGGGTTTCAGCTTTTACTGATGATAACAGGCCCAAGTCCATCTAAAACAGAGGCCTGAATGCCATTTTTATTTTTAAAGAAAGCTTTGCAAAGGAAGGAAGAGCTACCTTATAAATGTCCAGATAAAAGCCAGAAATAAATCAAATAGATATTTATTCTTTAAATAATGTACTGAATGTTTCTCTACTGTAAAGCCCTCACAGCAGATCAATACTGTTTACACTATTCACTTGCATCAAGCAGTAAAAGTCTTTCACTTCAACAGTTTCAAGCCATTTAACATTGTTAAAAAGACAGCTAAAACATCAATTGGGGGCATTTTTTCCTAAACTGAAATGGATCGATTAGTTTTCATGACATTCACTGCAATGATTGTGAACCAGGATTAGGAAAGAGGTAATGTGGGAGTAAAAAGGGAAAGAAGTCAGTGCACCTCTTTTAAGTTAATTAAATAAATTGCATACCTCTACTCAACAGAAGTAAATCTTCTTGGAGGGATTGACTTCTTTATAATACTGTGTTAATGACTACTTCTCTACACGTGTAGTATGGATTGCCTTTTAAATTGATTTCACTATACATATGTGAAAGCAATGGCTCTGAAAGTCTGGTCTGTGACATTTGTCATGTTGAATCAGTTAGGCGACAGTGTAAAATTGTGATCAATGCCACTTCACTGAGAAAAAGTACTCATTATTAGCAAACTCTAAAAGAACTATTCATGGTAATTAAATAGAAATGAATTGTTCTAGGCATTTTGGAGTCACAAAAATGCGAGAACTTAGTTCAACTAATGAATGCCTTTGTGTGACCTCCAAGCAACAAACCACTGTTAATACAGTACAGAGTAACAATGGGAAAGTTAAGACCATTATAGCACCTACACTGCATATGAGAAGACTTATGACTGAATAAAAAAGACCAGAAATTAATTCAGCATTTTTCTTAACCAAAAAAGTTTCTTTTTCCCTGGCTCTCTTGTCTTTTTTTTAAAAAAATTTCCTTATTGTTTCCCCTAATGTCTGCAGTGTGTTTAAAAACAAAAAATTAAATTTAAATATTAGCCTCTTGCTCTTAAACTATTTTTTTAATACTTCATCTGTAGGTGACAATATATGGTTTATCATAACAGACTGCAAGTCTGAAGCCAAAAAGAAAAGAAAACTTGAAGTGGTATTAAAAAAGGCTTGTGAGATGCAGATACTTATGCATAAATATAAAGTATCAGAAGNCCACAAACCCATTTTTCCACCAAGTACTATGTAACTTCTAGAAAAAAATGGTTTGCAATATTGAAATTTGTTTCAGGAAATATTCCAACTTTTTATCCTGTAATATTGTGCTTTGAATCCTGTGAATTATGACTTCTGACTAAAAATAAATGAGAGTACCTGTAACCATGTTCCATTAATTTTTCTTAGGTTTCTTTGTCTCATAAAATGCTTCAAAATGGCACAGGATTCCGTGCTAGTCTGAGGATGCTGTGAAAGTATTAAACAAATGTCATTAAGTCTCTGTGTACAACAGTAATTAGTCACATTGAGTGGTATAAATTTTTTCAGGTAACTTAACGAAATGGCAGTGCCCTATTCACTGAAGTTTTGTTCCTTGTACATTTGTTCAGAGAGTCAATGAAAACGTGCTTGGCAGGTAAAGCTGAATTCACCATTCCTTCAATATTCCAAAATAGTGAAATACCTTTTTAAGATCTTAGTTCTTCATTCTTCTCCTGTGAAGACAAGCTGAGAGAGTTGGAGCTGTTCAGACCGGAGAAGAGAGGGTGCTAAAAAACCTTAGAGCACATTCCAGTACACGAAGAATGCCAACATTTCTTGTTGTCTGGAAAAGGACTTTTCACAAGGGCATGTAGTGATAAGACATGGGGAGATGGCCTTCAGCTGAAGGAAAGTAGGTTTAGATAAGATCATAGAAGAAATTCTTTACTGTGAGGATGGTGAGGCACTGAAAGAGGTTGCTCAGAGAGGTTGTAGATTCCAACCCTGGAGGTGTTCCAGACCAGGCTGGATGTGGCTCTGAGTGACCTGTTCCAGTGTAAGGTGTCCCTGCCCGTATCAGGGGGGTTAGATCTGGATGATCTTTGAGGTCCCTTCCAACCCAAACCATTCTACAACTATATGATTTTATGATTCATTACTAATTTCCCACATTCTTCACATCTTTCTTTAAGTAAAGTGATCATCACTTTTTAAAGATATGAATATTTCCTGACCGTAAAGACTATAGCTCTTAATTTAATTATAGTCTGATTTTCTCCTCCTACAACCTTTCACACTAGAATGCTCTTCCAAAACCAGGGAAAGGTCAGCTATGTAAGTGATGTTCAAAGACCTAACAATCTAAGATTTCTTCAAGTAACAGTTTCCTGAGATGCTCACTGAAATCTAGGTGGTGCAGAATGCTCTGTATTTTGGAGAAATCCAGAAAGAGAATGATACTTTTGATATCTTACATCCAATAAACTTCTCTGTTTCTTGTAGGACTTGAGGTAGTTAATGGGACAGGGGGCTGTCATTGGTACTGCCATTTGCTACAAACACAAGGTTTGTTTCACTTGTATCAGCACTGGTCAGCAATCAGATATCAAAGTCACTTTTTACAAACAAATAAGTTTTCAAACCCCACTAGCTTAGTCCTTGGTGGTATGAGATGAAAACAGGCATGCTATGAGGAAAACCATGCATAAATTATTTTTAGTTTAAATAAGATGGAGATTTTATGGATTTGGGTCAACAGAGATCACACTAAAAATGTTCACTGCTTCATTCTAATGAGTTTAAAGGATGGCTGCTTTATTTTTTCTTCAATCTATTTTTGTCCTGTTAGTATGTAAGTACAATATGTTACTGTGGAATAAAACAAATAGACTCGTGAAAAAAAATTAATATAGGAGATGCCCCATAAATTTTGTTCTATGCTGAAGTTGTCTACAAGGGTAAACATCTGAGTATTGAAACAAATACTTTTCTGAATATAAACCTGATATTTTAGCAAATACATAAGATGGGGTTAAGTTTCTCCAGCAGAAACACCAGATTTGTCTCTAGATAGACGCATCTATTTCTCCAGAGAAATGTGAGTGTTAATCTAGTCAGACACCAGAGAGAATTTTGCCTAACCTGTTTGCATTGTAATTTTTTTTGCAATAAAGTTTGGAACGAAAGACATTAGGAACCTCTAAAAAGGTCAAGCCCAGCTCTGTCTGTGCTTATGTCTGAAAAATTAATAGGTCCAAATCTCCTAGTATCTGCTCTTATTATTTGTTCACAGTCAGAAAATTACACCTGTGTAGTAAGTGGTCCATTTCAACTGCAGTGGAAAAGAGAAAACAGAGACATCTGGGTTACCTTGGCATTGTGACTCACCCACATGCAGTGACAGAGGCAGAAGAGTGTTTACTTGGTAATCCAGTCATTTTCTTTCTTGAGAATGACACAAGGGTGGCTAGAAATCTGTATTCAGCACAGCCCCATAGGAAATGAGATTTCAAGGGATCTGCTTCTCAGAAACACTAGTATGAGCTCAGATGTTCACCCAGCTGAACTCTGGACCCAACGTCCCTGTTCCCCTTTGGCAGGGACATGTGACTAAATGTGAGTATGAAAGTCCTTTAGAGGTTTCATCTCTTAACTTTCTTCTCCAGGCTTAATAGAAGTATAGAATGTATCACAGTGGCAATGCAAGTGTTACCTTCCTTAATGAACCTTTTCTTAGATTAAGGTTTTCTCATTAAAAACTCCCTGGACAGAAAAAGAAGCTAGAACTTAGCCTTTAAATCCATACATTCAGCTTCGGTACTGAGCAGCTGAATTCGTTATACAACACATCAAAAAAGTAAAACAATTTCTCTGCCCTTACAAAGTGATAAAACACCAATCAAGACCCCAGAATCTGAATAACTACTATACGTTTACATAAAAGAGGAGGAATATAGCTCTATGATAATATGCTATTTGTCAGCAAGTGTATAGCATAATTTTTTAGATTTTCTTTGGCACAAAGAGCTTCCTTAGGTGTCTCTACCATACTTATTATGGACAACAGTTGCACTTTGAAAATATAACTTGGGCAAGCATACACTAAATATAATAATTCTATTTCACATTTAAGTTACTAAAAATGCCAGGTTGCTGTTCACGAAAATGCTTTTTCAAAAATAGATTCTAAAAAATCAAAGCATGCCCTTTGTGTCAACTTCAGCTAGCTGCCAATAGCTCTTTACTGGGTTAGTCTGTGGGCTGACTGCCTCTTGCAAAAGACATTCCTGGAATAGATATAACTTGAAACAAAAAAATAACCTTTGGGGTTTTTTTTCCTAAAAAGTAAAGCAGTTTCTATATTCAGGTCAAATTCAAACTGGGCGAATAACATTCTGCCTCCTTCATTCCTTGCTGTCTTTTTATTGGTTGACGGTTTCTTTAGTCTACTCAATGGTAGAGTGTATGTATCTGTGTTGGTGCAAGAAACCATTCCTGGAGGTGTCATTTATTTGTGTATGCCACTCAAGATTTCAGAATATTTAGGCCCCTATCACAATATAAATATAAAAATGTATTTTAGTTTATCTTTTTAAAAGATAAAAATTATATGTAATTAGGCTTTCAATAGAATAATTTTCAATAAAATTATTGAAAAAGGCATAGCTAAAACAGGACTAAAGCCTCTTTGATCTGGTAAGACTAAGCTGGGGAACAGAAGTAATGTGTCTTGTGAGATCAGCCGTTAGAAAAAAAATATGAAGGTCTTACTTACCAAAAGCTTTGGGTCAGGTTATTAATTGCTGTATTGACTGCTACGATTTTCTATCCTTCTTAAGTATGACAGGCATTAATCTGGAGGCACTATATTTGGGGAATCCTTCCTGCAGTGTGGAGTTTTTGCTGTAAAGACTCTTTGGAGAGAGTGCACCAACCTGCTTGTATTTCCAGAGATGACTGAAACACAGATGTACAGGCACACTCCATTCGTTTACCCCAAAGTGATGCATTTTTAACTTGTAATGTGAGAGAAGCAGTAACATATTTATTGGTCTAAAACAGTGACTTAGAAGTTTCATAGCAAATGTGACAGCAGTTTAATCAGATTTGATGGCAAGGAGCTCTTGATTGTAAAGCACAGGGTCAGGCAGAACTATGGGAGACTCTGCTGTTGAGTCGTGAGGTTCAGAAAGGACCTCATCTCTTTCTAAGCTTCTTTCATGAGGAGAGCTCACATGCAGCTGGATCCAGACTCAGTCCCAGACTCGGTCAATGGTTCATGTCTGAATGCTGATGTGCGCACAATGAATCCTTTATATTACTTACATAGGATTTCAAAGTTTAGGATCCTCTTGATCACTTTCCAAGGATCTGTTACAGCAAGGAATCTCTCAGCCTTGAGGAGTAACCTTGAGAGGTGTCCCTGCTCAAGGAGAGATCCTGGCTGCAGCTGTCCCATGGGAGAGATCAATGGACCCTGGGCTGCCCTTTTTTTGTGCAGGAGGATGGGTGACTTACACCAGCTGTATTTGGGGTTGGCACATGCTCAGCTAGCTCTTGCCTTTTGAACAGGAATTACTTTCCTTTGCTTCTCAGATCTGCTGTTTGTACTGAAGAGTGCAGAGAAGAGGTTTAAGGAAGTGTTTTGGAGTGGGTGGCACAGCTCTATGAATAAACTGAAATAATGACTGAAAGTTATAAATTCTCATTTTAACATCAAGTCCAGATATATTAGGATGTTCAAGAGATGCTTCATCATGCTTATGATCTAATAGAGGCATCACCCATGCTGAGCAATTACAGACACCCTATTGCTTTTAGCAAGAGATTCAGGGTGTTGAATATTTCTTTATTAAATATAGCCATGAAATAAACACTTGGGTACAGATCTGATCAACAATTAAAGGCTTCCCAAAAGTGACATATTTCCTTAATCTCCTCTGCAGTTCAGCCGTTGTTGCTAAGAACACTGCAGAATCAGGGATTTTCATGTCTGGCTTTTAATGGGTGTGAAACTGGAATAATGACTAATAATTACCTGTCTTGCAAGGATGTTGTGGAGGTCACATAGTTAATAATTGTACAACACTTCTAATGTGTAAAGTGGAATGAGAGAATCATAACTGTATTAGAATCTTCTGTGTAAGTTCTTGTATGTTAAATTTCTGTAATACAGTGAGATTCTTTGTCTGCTTCTGTGTGTGAATGAAAGTGCAGCACTCTGTGAATGAAAGTTCAGGACAAAAAGCAAATCAAGGGGTTTTCTTTTAAACGGCCATGTCGGTTCTCTCACTGGCATAGTCAGCAGGCAAGAACTAGCCAACTGATACTAAGCAGAGCTTCAAAGCATGATAGTAGCCCTGGAGACTTTGCAGCTAATCACAGATGATTAATGGGGAAGTTACTTTAAAAAAACAACTACCTTTCCTTTTTGATTGCTAATTCATGAAAGACTAAGAACAAGAATGCACTGAAGAAGGACAACACATTTTTAAGCACTACAATAAGAGAAAAATTGATCATCTAGTTAGTATGCAACCAGCTAAGTACAGCAGGGTCAGCTGTGCTAATTTGAGAGTCAGATTGGGAGTTTAGCAATGCCTCTCAGTGCCAAGTGGCTTATTTCAGTTTCAATTAAAGATGAACTGAAGAGGTTTGCACATACCCATGTATGCCTATGATGGGATGCTTGCCCACTGACACTGTTACCAAACAGAAAACTGGACTATTCCAGCAAGTATAACATATATATACGTTATTTTGGTTTTTTTAGGACATGGATGGGTGTTTTCTATGCTTATGAAGACAGTGTTTCCTAACTGGGTTGCATCTCAAAACCAGAAATATGTGTAAACTTTTTTATTATTCACGCTTTTCTCTTTCATATTCTTTAAGAGTGGCTTATTCAATAGACTAAAAAAACCCAAAGGCAAAATCATAACGATCAGGTAAGTGTTCAAAAAATCAGATAAGTATTTAAATGATGACAGAAGGATAATAAATAAAATCTTCCCCATTCTTGTCTCTTTAGAGTGCTATATCTTCAGGGCTAATATTTTGTATAGCTGGTTTCACTCTACCTCAACTCATTGGATAGGCCAAGCTGCTAGATTTGTTTGGTTGGTTTCTGTCAGGGTATTTTCTGTTTCTTTGTTTGTTTATTTGGTTGGTTGGTTTTTTTGATTGATTGATCTGTTGGTTGGTTGGTTGGTTGGTTGGCTGGTTGGTCTTGCTTTTTTT
>VZTZ01045094.1:0-11389 GCA_013400955.1 Drymodes brunneopygia | reverse complement strand
TACATCATGTAAGTATGAAAATATAGAACCTTTACACAGGAAGTATTCAGACAGAGGTGCTACTATTTCCAATGCTGCATGAGTAAATACATTTTAGGATATATGAAACTTATGGCCTTATTTAAAATTTGTATGAAAATATAATTTCTACATTTCTATTTTATGAACAATATTTGCATATAACACTGAAAAATTTTGAACATAGTAAATCCTTTTGAGCACTTGACCTTTTTGTATGAAAATCCATCTTCTAAAAATGGAGAAGACAAAGGGAAATTGTTGTCTGTAATGTGAAAAATATCAAAAGCTAGCTTGCTACTTTACACTTGTACAAAAATATGGTCTGAACCAAAGCAGTGATTTCCAACTAAAAAGCATTCTCATTTGTCAGGTTCCTCGACATTATTTGCTGCTGCCTCTCCTCTGCGTACTCCCTGTCAGTGCATTGTTCCTCTACAGTGAATGACCTACAGCACTGCCAGAAAAATGGAGAGACGTGGCACAAGAAAACACCGATGAGGGAGTGTCTGTGGTTTTTATTAAATACAAATTGAGTTGGAAGACAAAGGACAAATTGCACTTCTGAAGCTGGAAAAGGGAATTGAAGTTTCTCTTCTTAAGTCTGTTCATCAGGTGGGGGTTGATGAGCTCAAGATTTAAAGACTGGGACTAACCAGAAGATACAGAGGACATAAATGAGCATTAAAGAACACCATCCCCTGAAGAGATCAGACACCTGGTCTGGGAAAAGATTGATAAGAGGACCAAATTAGCATCAAAGGTGAAGGGATCAATAACCAATAGGAGAACGTATACTAAGAACTGTGTTATTTAAGATCCATGAATCAGAATTTCTTTAAATTTTATCTATATAAATATAGAAAAAATGGGGTAAAGAACCATGTGTGATTGGATGACTTTCACTGCACAACCCAGGCATCTGTGTATGAAGTAATTCAATTAGTCAATGTCTTAGTGAGTGCATTATTGTGTCTGGATAAATTAAAGTTGGCTAAGTTAGTTTGTCAAGTGCTCTACTTTCTCTGGATATTGTTTTAAAAATTACCACATACCTTATTCTACCATAATATTCGGAGTTTATAAGTAAAAGTTTGTTATTGAACCTCCTGAGAATATTGCTTCTTCTGCGGGCTGCCCAGAGTGAATAAAGGTACTTCCCCCTGCACCCACTGAGCAGACCTGGACATAATGTGGTTTTAAAAAGATTGGACAGAAAAACCCAAACCAACAAGATCGAACATACTTTTATTGATGTTTACCATCTAAAATACACATGAAACATCAAAGCAAAATATAGCTAAGGTGTCCTCCAAATCCACAGATATCAGCAAGAACAGTAAGGGTACAAAGACTTCAAAGCTGCACAGGTGTACCTGAGATGAAAGAAAATTAATCAGCTTTCACACATATTTTGATCTACATTTCAGAGTTTAAAATACATTCTTCTGTAAGGTAGAATTGAAAGGAATGTACATGGATATAAATTACTTGAAATTTCTCAGTAAATACCTGAACAGGTGTTTTGCACAAATATGTTGTTTTGCTTTGTTTTGGTTTTTTTTTTGTAATTATATATATATGTGTAGGGGAATCCATAACATTAAATAAATCTCAGTTTCACGCTTCTACCTGTACGTGGTGGTTGATATTAAACCACCTGTGGATACTTTAAATACTGAATTATTCTCTGAATTCTCCTTGGTTAGTAAATGTTCTTGTTATTGCTCTGTTGTACACACACCCCTCTAATACTTGTAGTTCCCTTTTTTTTCCCTAGAGGCCTGCTCACCTGTATGTCATCTATTGTACTTTATTTGCCAATTCGGTTAGTGTAAGATTTTTGTCACCCCACTACAGGTAATATTGAAGACTGATTAAGCTAACTAATTCCAAAAGAGGTTGGAATTCATCTAGGATACTGCTCAAAAGGGATTGTAGGCATTATGAAAGCAGATATCTGGGGACAAAGCTTTCCTACTTGCTTTCTAGTTTAGCCTTTCCTCTTCCTCCTGTTTCCTGGCAGTCATGCTGTGCAGCTGTCTTCCCTACTCATGTAGAGATGTTTTTCAAGTGATTTGTATATCACATGTTCTCAGTTGAGATTTCCAAGAAATTTTGCCTGAAAAATGAAAACAACTCACTTGGGACTTCCATCAGTTCCAGAAAAAAACAAAACAAAAGAAAAAAAATCCAGGAGAAATTATTTTCATTAGGGGATTATGAGAATTTGTCATGGCAAAAAATTTGAAGGCTGATGTTTTAGGTTTAGAGTGTTCAATCCCAATGGAAGGAACTGTACAGATCAAAATGTAGAAGTGTATTTTCACAATAGATTTATGTAAACTACTTATTACATTCAACATAAAAAGGGAATTCTTTTTACATGTATAGAAGCAATAGTAATGAAAGAACATTGATAATGTGCATTGTGAATTAACTTTGGCTCGTATTTTCTGTCCGTAAATTGACTAAACAGATCACCCTCAGAGAACTTTCTGAGTTCCATTATGTTATTATTCCCAATGAAGGAGTCATTTTTAATCTCTTTGATCCAGAGTTCAGAAAAAACAATGGACATCTCAGTATAGCAACACTTTCCATACAGGAAAATGTGACATGCTGCATATATGCTTTTTCAAAAGGTAAAATCTGTCTGTGATAATTTTTATAAAACAGCAAATGCAAGGATAAAAACATGCAGATATTTAGTTGTGACTTAGTAGATTATTTTGTTCTTTAATAATAGAATTCTCTCTTTGCTGTTTGTTTAATACTTCTTCAAGATTTTCAGATAAACTAGGTAATTACAGAATAGATGGAGCAAATCAATATGGCATTTTTCATGTCATGGTATGATGCTAGTCATTTCCCTTAGAAAGATGATTCTGATTAGCTTCCTTTGAATTACAGCTAAGCAAACACTAATTCTTGCTGATTTTTAATAATTACAAAATTAAACGTCCAAGTGAGGACATTGTAAATTCTACATTCAGAAAGAAACTTCAGAATTTTTCTTACCACTTTAGTGAATGTACAGTTTGATTTATGCTGTTCCTAGAAGAACAATGTTCATTTAAATAAACAATATTATAAATTGCACTACATCTTCACATCCATGAGCAGATATTTGTGTTAGAGTGACATTAAGATATGTTAGAAATAAGGACACTGGCACGGCAGTTATTGGGATAAATATCTTGTAACTGTGAGCTGTCATTTCTGCTTGTACTTAGTAGTTAAACATCATGTCTTTCTCTGATATATGCACAAAATAAGGACAGACAACACATCATCAAATAATGTATCATGAAATAAATCTTAAAGAAAATCAAAAGTATATATGATTCATTTTTTTATCTGTAGTGATTGCAGTAGCCTTGTAATACAGCCCACAAGAACAGTGACTGTCCTACTGTCATGCCTACAACTAGGGGGAAAAGAGAAAATCTCATGTTTTTAAATGCATTTAGGTCCTTAATATTATCCTAAAGAGTAGCTATCTGTTGAATAATGTTGTGAATATACTCTGAACATTCATTTTATGCTGATACTATCTCATCTAAGTTAACTGTGCTTCCCATGCTCAGTTGCATTTGGTCTGCTGCGTGTGGACACTGGGATCAAAGCATATGTTCCCGGACTCCTACCTTAAATGACTCTCTGGGGTGACACTTGATCAATAATTTGCTCTTTAGACACCTTCTTCAAAAAACTCAAAGGACTGTTGCATCTACTTTTTTTTTTCAGTCAAAGCCCTGTGGATTAAATGAGATACTTCTCATCTGCTGTTTCATTACATTTGGAGTTTTATATTTCCTCTTTTTATTCTGTTTTACCTTTAATCAAATGCAGCTAAAATAACAAAACAGACCTGAATAAATTACTGTTGCCACACAAGAACTGGAAACAGCCTCTAGGCAATGCATTTTTATCTCTTATGGGTAATAAAGCATTCATACAGTGATGTATTTATTTAACCTCACACATGTTGAGCAACCTTATTTACAGTATGCAAAGTTCATTTTCTGAGCCACCACAGAGCAAGGACACTTTTAAAGTGCTACAGAAGTTTAGTCATGTGACTCCCATAAAGATCAGTCAGAGTTTCGTGAATATCCATGAAAACTTTTAAGATCATGCCTTTATTTGAACAGTTACTGCAAAAAATTCATCACTGAGATAAGAAATAAGATTCTGACCCATTTAGTTTTAAATTTTATGACCTGACTTGTTAGTTTATTAAAACTGATTTATTGGAAAACTCATCTGGAAAAAAACTATTCCTCTGAAATAGTAAGTTAGAGAGTTGAATGGTAAGTTCTAGTTTTTGTTTATTACTTCCTTCAGCAAGCAACATTTTTAGTTGCCATATTTCTTGTCATTGAATAAGAGATTATAATGACATAATCACAGCCTATCTTCAATTCTCCAGAAGTCCTTTCCTTTTAGGTGATACCTTCAAGCAGGGAAAAATCCAAGATACTATTCTGAGATGCAACTATTAATGTTTAAAAAAAACAACCAGTCTGAGGTTTTCTCCAGTTAAAACCATAGTATTGACTCTTGTCTATGTAGTTCCTTATTTGACTCTTACCTTTTTCAACAGTGAAAAGTAGCCATTTAATTCAATATGAAGTAATAATTTTCCTGCACTAAAACTAGTAAACGATTATTCCCATTCCCTCTAAATTTATGCGGATTTCAGCCTTGTGAAATCTCATTTATTTGGATCTCTGCACATCGCCTGAAGTTACCTAGACAATAAGACAAGTATTCTTCTATGGAATCTCAGATAAAACTACCAGATTCATTAATATCAGACTGTTAGTTTTAGATATTTCCAAATTCTCCATCAGAGCATCTTTTTACTAACACAATTAGACACATTGACTTTTACATAGAGGTACTTATGCTTATATTCAATTTCTGAGTTTTGTTTAGAAAAAACAAAAAAAGCAAAAAACAATAGTTTCTTCTGCCTGAAGAATCCAAAGTTAATTTGAATGTGTTGGAGGAAGAGCACTCACTTTCTCAGGTTTTCTTTGGAAAAAAGCAGTCTGAAATGTCACAGAGATAGCTAACACCCCAAAACCCCAGAATTCTTCCAAAACAAGGTACAATGGCATAAGAACATGCTTCATGGAACAAGAAGCATTACTGTAGCAATAATCAAAATTAATGCTTATTATGTAGATTTTTTCAAGGTCTTCAGTCTCTCTTCTGGTGAAAAAAGGCCCATTGATACTTAAATCAACATGCCTTTCAAGTGCTGGAGTAGTATTTGTAGCTTCAGCATTAGACAGGATTACATCTACATCTCTGAATGATAACAAGCAATGAAACCTGAGGCTGAAAGTATATTTACTTTTAGTGAATGGGCAAGGAAGAAAATGGAATTGTTTTAATCCCTTCTGAGAGACATAACCATAAAAGAGGACTGCATGACAACTAGAGAAACAAATAGAAGCGGCTGACTGAAACAGAGAAGCTCAGGTTCTCTGAGCCAGGGTTCAGCACCCAAAGTCAGGGTAACCCAGCAGCAAAGGAGAGGTCTATTAACAAGCACAAAATGGCCCATTGGAGACTAACTACAGCAATTCCCCTCTGAGTGTGGGTAATTCAACACAACTACAAGTGAAACTGTAATGCATTTTTCCGGGTAATTGTTCCCAAAGAGAACACTGGGGAGGTAGAAATTTGAAAGTCAGATTAAGAATGGATAGGAGAAGAATCATGACTTCTCTCCTGATGGAATTTTTTCGCTTCTCTTTTTTCATTTTATTTGTATTTATTTTACTTTTATTCTTAGGTTACCGGCATGTGAATATGTAATATTTCTTGAGGTATATATGGACTTTTATTTTTTAAGGTTGATGATTTGGAATTTGTTGGATTTTTTTCCTGCAAAAAATCACAAAGCAATAACATTTTTTTCCTTTTTTTCTCCTTTTATTATTTTTTTTTAATTTCTACCCAGCTACATCACAGGCACCTATGTGGTCCTGTCTAGTCAAGTGCTCAAAAATTTATTTTGAAAACAGCTTTATTTGATGGTCATTGTCATTAAATCTTCAGAAAATATAGAACCAATTTGCTTTACATATAAAATATATAGAAATGCTGGTTTTTTGTTTCATCTGTTATTCATGATAAAGTGAATAGAAGAAGAAATAGTGTCCTATCTATTGACCATGGCTGCTGTAACTCCTTAATTTATACACAGTACTTGTGATACTTACAAACATCAGTATCCAATATTTTTTTCCTATCATTTAAAAAAAAGTTTTAGTTTTAGTTAATGCCCCTGCTTGGCACAAAAATAATGGTTTTCACTTTTTAAACTACTTTATCTTCTTTGTAGTAGCATGCAATTATTATAGCAAACTTTATTAAGGAATACTTTTCCAAAACAATTGCCCAACCCACAGCGAGCAGAAAAACAGTAAATGCAGTATTCCAACAGTTCTTAGGAATATATACTGATTTGTGAAATCATCCAGGGGAAGGGAAGTTAAACTGAGAATTTCTAACTTGCTTACATGACAAACAGCCAATGGTCTGTAAGTCTGATCTGCAGCAAATGAAGTAAACAAAATGGGCAATTGAAACCCTCCATGTTTCTGCTCAACACAGCTTATATAATTAAATTAAAATTGTTTGTAGGCCACATTAGCAGAGTGCCACTCTATTGAGAAGGATCTAATAGGAGTACAGTTTTATTGAAGATAAACTTTTACGGAGGTTAGTGCCTCTGCATTTTCTACTTCTGATGAACTATTCTCCACATGATAACTAAGAAAGCACTCAGGCAGAGACTGACTTTCAGCAAAGATTATCAATGTGGAATCATGTGGCTGACAAGAGATACTGAAAACGCAATCAAAATTTTCTTTATGTATGTTCAGTCTTACTTTTAACTCATCTGAAATCATTGAGTGACGAGAAATGCCTTCTTTTCCCATCTCTGTGACCTGCTGCCTGCACCTCGATCCTAAAAGGGAAATAAGACTCAGTGGTTCCCTTTGCCACACAGTTTGAATGGCTGTAATGCCAGTGGAGCAGATTAGCACAGAACAGGCTTTATATACTGGAGAGAGTGCAGGAAAAAATGTGAAAAACAATATGAATTATTTAAACCTAAATTCTGAAAGTAAAAAGATCTTAGGACAAGATTAAATTGCTTCTGATCCCAGGTAACTCAGTTTGAGAGCATTATGTAATTTGTAGTTGTGGTTGCTCCCTGTCACAAGTTATGATGGGGTATACTTGAAAAATGCCAGTTATCCAAAACTGTTTTCCTCCATTCAACCACAGAAAAAATCAGCTCTGCCTTATTTTATAAAGAAATTAGGTGGTTGAAGAGGGAGCCTTTTAAAATGACTCTTTCAATTTTCTTTCTTGCAAAATAGTTTTGGTTATTAGAGAAACTTGAATACATCAAGGTGTGCATTGACAACTAACAGCTTTCTTGTGTCTGCACAAAGAGTTACAGTGCAGTTGCACTGTTGGGGTTGATGGAAGTTCAGTCAAATACATGTTTGAAAGCAGAGGAGAGCGTTCCAGACTTTAAATGTGAAAAACAGCAGAACATGTACTGTTTAGTCCAGAGTGTAAGAAATAGAATCATTTCCCTCTTGTCCCCATTTGCTTGAGAATGTGCAGATGTAAATTACGTCAAAATAGGGGAGAAAAAAGCTGGGGGGAAAGTAGAATTATGAGCATGCAGAATATTTTCAGATAAATGGACACCCACCTTTTATGATTTTATTTTTAAAAAAAGGAAAGAAGCATTCATTTGAAGTGGAACTGAGAGAGCACCTGGTGAGCAAACTTATTAAAAAAACCTATAATGAAAAAGTTCTTTTGAGTTGGCCAAGGCTTGCAAATCTTGAATGAAGTGGATGGAAGTAAATGGAAACTTTTAAGTAAAGGGGAAGAAATTATTCCACTATCAGCAACCTTAGTACAACAGTAAATCAGATGAAAATAGTTAAGAAGCTCAAATGTCTCAGTCATGATTGGTTGTCTGTGAGGTTTGGGATTACACTGGAAAAGGGAATGAAATGAGGATTTTAAGTGAAATGTTTTTGGAAAGGAGAGGATTGCAGACACCACCAAAAGGAAGCTCTTTTCCAAAGAAAATTCACATTTTCAGGCAAAGCTGCGGTTCTTCATGGAATTAATTCTCCATCCTTGCTAATGGAAACCTGTGGTATTTATAGTCAATCCTTGTGTTGGTTTATGGGAGTACAGCTCTGTCATAGCCCACCCCTACACAGACATTGCACTTAGTGGCCATTCTTTTCCTCCATAAAATCCTGAGGGAGATTTGATCTCTCTGAGATTTCAGGCTTGCAAAAGAAGATTATCCTGTATATTATGTCTCCTAATACTTTCTTAATCTTCCTTTTCTCTTCAGCAAAAGTCAAAATCGATTGCATTTTTCTTTATTTTCTCCCATCTAATAAAGCAAAAGAGCCTTTAGAGATGTTTAACAGAAGTGTTCAGTGCTGATCATTCCTCTGATCTTGTTTATAGCCTTTAGTGCTATGAGGCAGTAAGTAAACTATGCAAAACCTGTCAAGGACACAGCCAAGAGAGTTGTGAGTGAAGGTGGGATAACTGAATCTTTTAGTACCCAGCTTAGTCTAACTTCAAAATCAGACTACCCAGCTGCAGATTATAGAAAAATTCAATCCATACTGCTGCTGAGCTAGAGAATGGAGTCAGATAAAATAAGGTGAGCTGCCTGACACAGTAAATCATACACAAGCAGGCTAACAGCTGCAGTTCAGCCACCTACAATTCTGAGAGTGAGCACAGCCTGAATTTAGATTGCATCTTTCTTTCTGCTTGTGCTGGAAAACATCAAAGCCCTTTTAAAGGGCCCTAGAGTCATGTGATATGCAAGGTATCACTGAGATGGGAAAGAAGCCTAGGCAGGCTAAGCACAGATGTCTCATGCTTGATGACACATGACCCATTAATAAACCGTGTTCTGCCCTTCACATGTGTCCCAACAGAATCAATGGATAAAAATACAAGCAAAAAGAAGTTGAATGTAACCATTTGGTTTCTCTTTCACATAGCTATTATGGAAGATGTGATGCCAGAAAAAGATAACTTTCTCATTTTTCCTTTAACAGACTGCAAAAGAGAGTTTGAACTCTTGCTCCTATTTTTCTTCTTTCACTTCCCTCTGTGATTCCAGTGACCCTTTTGGAAACTTTTGTCCATTCCTTATTGTCCCAGAGCTTCCAGTGTCTTCTCATTTAGTATAAGCTTTCCCAGAGACTGATACAATGGTTTTCTGAAATCAAGCCTACCTCAACCACTGCTTTTTGATCTATTTATCTATATCAAGATGCTATTGCCTTTGAAACTTCTCATTGTATAAAAAATTTATTTCTTCATTCACCCTGGTTGCTGTACTTATTCCCAGTAGGCTGCTTCCCAGCTCCATAGCTTTCATTGACATGTATTTATCTTTTAATATTCTTCAGTTGTATTTTTTAATTTCTTTTGCTATCACTCCAACCATCAAATGAAGTCATATTCTTCATACAAAAAATGGCATCTTCGTACTCTCTATCTAAACCATCTTGCAGACACGGGGTTTTTATTCCACTAGAAGCTGTGTAGTATTACTCACCTAGATTACAAAAAAGGGTCAGAGAAAGGAAGTCTTCAGTAATTACTTCAATATGGAGAACACTGATGGACTAATTTTAACAAAGGACAGAAATGCTCATGGCAGAATGACCAGTTCACATGTAGCCATTAATGATGACTAGTTGCAATCAGGAACACCTCTGTAGTGTTGAAATTCAAGTCTAGATTCTAAGGGGAAATGCAGCTCTTCGTATGGACCACATTTGCCATCCTATATTGTAAAAACCTGATTCTGACATTTCCAGTTGCAAAGCTCAACCAGGTAAATCATATCTTGTATCTAGTGTCACAGTAAAGAGAGTCCAGTAGTGTATATTAATCTTCAAACTTCATCTGCTCTTTGTGTTAGGTATCATTATGTCAAAAGGTAATAAATCTAACAGTAATGCAGTAGTGGCTATAGTAACAATGCAGTATTCATTTAGCCTCAAATGGAAATATGTGCAAGAAGTTCTTCTATTTTGATCATCATACATTTGATTTTTGAATTCTGAATTTTAAAACATAAGGTGTAAATTTCACAAGTATTAATTTTTATTATATTTTTTTCTGTCATGCTTCCCACTATTATAGAATGATAAATCAAAGATTTTTTTTAGTAGTCAACAACTGTTGAAGGAAATTATTAACATTTGTAATTGTTAAACTGTGTTGAAATGAAATTTTGCAAGAAATGGTACCAGAGTAAGTTACTATAGACAGCAAGAAAATTGTCTAATTTAAAGTGAAATCTGCATTTTATCCCTGTTTCATTTCATTAACTTCAAGTCAATTTCCTAGGCACTCACTTCTTCCATGACAGCAGCTCTGGGTATGCTTCTGCCACAAGTGTATCAGTTCTTTATGTGCCACTAATGTCCCACCATAGCATGCCAGCAGTGGGAAACAAGTTCAAGGCAGTCCTGCAGCAATTTGTGACTGCACAAATATTTTGCATACCAATAAGTCCACTGAGGTATAAAACCCTGTGGTATGTGTCAATGTTTTGCTAGTGTGNGTCAATGTTTTGTTAGTGTGATTTCAAAGATCAGTATCTCATGCGGTTCATTCAATTTTGCAGTTGAATATTTCTACTATTATTTTTACAGCTGATGTCATAGTATCAAATAGATGGCGCAGCAAGGTCAGAACTCACAGGCCAATAGTGCTTCCTTGGGAGACCTAATTTCCTATAGCAAATTGTCTTTTATCTAGAACAGGGTCATGCTGGAGGTAGTAAATACAGAGCAATAAATGCAGCAAATTTTGCACAATGTTTTTATCAGAAGGGACAGCAGCAATTATATTTCCCACCTCCTCCTTGTTTTATGTGGCAAATACTGAAGACTTGAGCCTTAGAAAGAATGACTTGAAGAAGGGCAATGAATATAGTTATATGAATATGTAGCATTATTATTCTCTCATCTAGAAAGACACAGTTTGGGGAGAAAGGCTTGTTAGAGTAGCAGGGCTGAGTAAACACGAATTAAATGCAAATAAGAAAATTATTTTGGAAAAGAGATTTATTTTTGACCACCTTTCCTTCATCTCTGTCATGTGCTCTTTGGTCTTCATGTAAACCAATTTTATTTTATGGTTCTTTAGTTTCTCTGTAGCAAGTTTGTGCTCAGAAGTTCTAAAGCTTGTTTGATTTTTTTTTAACATTATTCTTAAAAACTGTTAATGACTGGCTACATTATTCAAGTATTTTTTGTAT
>VZTZ01045092.1:0-11191 GCA_013400955.1 Drymodes brunneopygia | reverse complement strand
AGACATGATCATTCATACATTTCCCTATAAATATAAAAGGTATTTTATTTCAGTATCACATAAATTTGAGAGGTTTTTTTTAGTAAATATACTTAAGAATCCATTATTTTGTATTTCTAGACTTTACTTTTCAGCCTGTAAGATCTCAACAATTTATTGATACGATTTCTAAATTACAAGTTATATATAAGGAACATGCATGGTTCTCCCAAATAACAGCTCTTGATTCCTAACAACAATTGAATTCTGAGGAACAACCACAACTATGGATGCTGGAAACTGAACTCAGTAATATTTTATTAATTAAAGCTTGTCAAATCATTGAGGTTGAGATCTCCTGAAAAAATGGTACAAGAACTTGAGTTAAGGATTTATTGAAATAACAGCACCTCTAAGGTCACAGCATCTTTATAATAACCTGTAATACAACTGCAGGTTAACTCAAAGGGAATACACCTACTAAATCACTGAAACAGTTCCTAGGCATCTTCATTTAATATTTCTGAAGGCAAAACCAAGAGAGACTATAGAACAAGAAAGCATTTTATAACAAATACATTCTCAGTAAAGGCAAATTTATAATATTTTCAAATTAAGGATATCATGGGGCTAATGATTCATTTTTGATCATTGAAAAGCAACAGTCTTTGACAAAAAGAACTAATGTAAGAAACATGTTTCTATACTGCATATGAAATGTACAAAGTTGGCAATAATGTCTGATTTTATATATCATAAGCAATACAATTGAATGTATCATCACTGTTTAATTTCTTAAATCCATGATGTTAAAATTTATATAGACACATATGCAGAAACATATGTCAAAAGGCATAAGACCTTGGCTTTTTTTCCTTAGTTCCTGGACTACTGAAAGGAGAATGAATACGTAGGTATGGTGTAGTAGATGTGTATTTTATGGAAGTATATCTATATTAGCAGATGTTGTAAACTCTCTCTCTCTCTCCACCCCTGTCCCCCCCACATTTAAAACTCTGCTAGTTGGTTGTTGTTTCCTGCTCATTTCCTAATCTCTCCTTCCTGAAGGTATAATGTAATGGCACTTTTTTCTTTTCCAAAGAAAAACCTGTTCCCAAGATTCACACAGGCAAGTTCTACATGTCAAAAGAGTTCACTTTATTTTTGGATGGAGTTACAATATAGGTTACTGTCTAAACAGCAGTTATACACTAATATGAATGCAGTGTATGCTATTTAACTCAATTATTCAAGATATGGACAAATTCTATTCTGGGTATATGAATATAATGATAATTTTGTCACTGACATCAGTAGCTTAGAGTTATCTCACCTAAATTCAGGATCTTAGCAGTCNTATATCAGAAATATATTAACATTTCTTCAGTTATATTACACAAAATAAGATATGAACTTAAAATTCTATAATTTTATGACATTCAAGGATTACATTTTTTCATTTTTTCTATTTATAGATTCTTTTGCTACCTTCTATGGTATTAGAGTGCCAAAAATATAAGGCTTTAAAAGGATCCTCTACTACTGAGCTATAGTAAGTTCAGTGGGATCATATACTACAGCATAACTGGTAATCAACATGACAGAAATCTCTGCCTTGATTTGTGATATGTGTTCTGGTGGTCAGGTAACAAAACATGCATTTTTCAAAGCTCTTTTGGAAAAAAAAATAAGATGAAGACTGAAAAAAATTTTTTTTATACTTTAGGAAAAAGAAAATCCTCTCAGGACTCAGACATGAGAAGACCTACAAAACATCATAGGGAACTTCCCATTAAAATCACAAGAGGAAAATATATTGATATCGAAGTTTTTAAAAGAACTGTAGTAAATGTATGGAAAGGCTTTAGATAAAAAAGAAACAGAAAGATAAGCAGCATGTGTTATTAAGGATTCCAAGCACGCTCAGTTCCACCTAGCATTTTAAAGTGATCTTTAATACTGATATTGAAAAGAACCATAACTTACTTGAGGATCTTGCTGAGTGTCTGTGTGGCGGCTTATTTTTTTCTCTGTTCTCAGTCAAAGCACTTCCACTGGCCATGGAAACAAGGTCTAAATCCATGTCTTCTCTGCTTACAGGGCTTGCCTGGAAGCAGTGGGAGAGAATGTACAAAATCATGAAACAAAATATAACATTTTCTGAATGTAGCTCACATTACTCCAAATAAACAAACAGGGTCTGTCAAACAACCTTCTTCAAAATGATACCACAATCCTTTTTTGTTGCCTACACTGAACAAATGCACTATGTCAAAGCATTTTTGTAAATAAGAGCCGATCTTAAAATTGTGGTTTGTGATCTGAGTCAATGCAACAACAAAAGAAAACATTTTAGTACAGTAATTTTGAAGAAAATCAATCTTGCAGAGGGCTGATGAAACCTTAAACAGCTTAAGATCATTTACTGACCAGTCTATAATTTAAGTTATAGTTGAATGACAGAGATGTCATATTGGATTATTTCCTGCAATATTTATGCTTTATCCAGGACACGTATCACTTCAATCAGCCATGGGCCCAGTGAGTAATTTAATCTTTTAGGTTTTTGCTAATTAACCATAACCATCAGACAGCATTTTAAGTATACTTTAGGCAAGAGTACTATATTAATTATAAACTTCTAACATCCAGTGGTGGTATGTTTTGGCATGAGACATGTTACCTGCACACAAATATGACAAAATAAAAATGAAAATCATATTTCATTTTAGCCATGCTGTTTGGGAACATGTAGGGCAAAGTTTAAAAACAGACCCAGAAGATACCACCCACTGTAAATTGCAGATTGTTATTTTTGCAGAAACAACTTTACATTTACTGAAGAAGGTAATGAAAAGCTATTCAGCACCAAAAGCAGCCTCTAACAATAACTAGATACTGAGGGCCAGTAGCAATGATGGGGAAAAATCAGACACTGCTGATGAACAGTCTACAAAATCCCCAGCATAGAGTCAGTCGGATGGAAGGACTGAACACAAGGATATACTTTTCTAGTCTCTGGACCTTCAGAAGTGAAGTCCAGAAAAGCAGATTAAATCTTTCCTCCCTCTGGGCAGAAGAGCTAGGTGTCTTTCAGAGGCTAGGTGTCTAACTGGGTATTTCTTTTTTTTAATATAAAAACAAACTACAGAAAAGGAAGGACTCTGCTAGTGGTAATGTCACTAAACTTTTGCCTAACATTGTAGTAGCAAGACTGCTTAACCAGGTATGGAGAGACTGGGTCTCCTTCCTCTGGGGGCTAAAGCCCACAGCTCCCTTTTTCTCAGGAAAGTGCTGTTACTATGAAGTTGTAGGCCATTCTGGAGGAGATGATTTCCAGACTTCCTGTTCAAACCAGCTCACTGTACCAAAAGCAGCACTGCACCAATGCAGACAGGCTTTGTAGTCCAGTCTAACTTAGAGAACTCAGATGAAATGGAGACCTGTTTCATTTCCTTGTCTTTACTCAGTCACTGTTTAATGTAAAATGCACTAAAAAGTCCATGCATTTTCAAGCCCAAAACTCCAAAGGTACAGAGATTTTTACACTCTTCCTTAGTGACTGCATACCCTTTGTGTCTGCAAAGAAAGTTTATCCCTTATTTTCTGATGATTACCTTTCATATGTTTAATGATGGGGATTTTAAAGTTTTGCTTTGCACAGTTAGTCTTTATTATTGTTGTTAACATCAATATTTTATTTTCTCTTCCACAGCAGTGTCAAGAAAATAAAAAAAAAATGTTTGACCATGCCAATTTTTTCTATTTTATGGCCTTAATATTTACAATTGCTTTAAGCTCGTGAGAGCTTCCTATGTTCAAAATCTTTAAGCTGAAAGCTTTTAGTTTTTCATTAGTAGAAATAATGCAACAATTGCGATGCTCAAAGAGATTCAAACCAATGGAACTGATCATTCGTATTTCTAACTAACCTGTTTCAACACACAGCAGAAGTTTTTTAATGTACCAATTCCCAAAGACCCAGGAGGCCACGGAATTTTATACAGCTAGCCTTTCCATGATATTATTATCCAGTCCCTACCATCATAGAAACTAAGATGTCATCATCTTGTAGACAACCATATTTAGGGTTATATACTAGATTTTAATAGGGCTGTGTTGATCTCTGATGTAAAATATTTGTTATTTTATTTCAAATAAAGATAAGTGTTTTCACCCAATTACAATCAGAGTAATATTAAAGGCTGTATTAATCACTGGAGCAAACTTAATTTCAGCTTTTTAAAGAAGCTGACTGAAAGTCCTCTGAAGCTTATTAAAACCTTCCCTTTTTCATTTATGACTTAGAACCAAGACTTGGAAGAAGTTTAAGATACTAGTGCAGTTTTTCACAGACTGTAGTATCAGAGTTCCATCTGCACTGATCATCATAGTTAACTCTTCAGACTTTCTGCTGTTTGTTTTATTACCACAAACCTTTCTTACTAATTAATTGGAAATTAATATCAGTCAGGAGGAATNTTACTAATTTATTGAAAATTACTATCAATCAGGAGCAATCTTTGTCTTGAGCACAGGTTTGCATCTGTGTATTTGTCTATTTGTTCTGTAGCCTTCAGAGATAATAGGTGCTTTTGAAATCAAGTTACATCTAAATGATTTGGAGATACTGAACAATAGTGAAGTGGATAACTCTGTAGGTGACTTAAACTTCATACAAAAAGAATGAGGAACTCTATCCTACCTGCTACTCCACAAGATCATATTAATTTAAAATAGTTTAAACTCTGAGTCAGAATGCCTTCCTAAGCACTTCTGTGGTATTACTAGTGAGAAAAAGCATCAAAATGACCAAGATTAATATAATAAGGTCTTAGATTTACTGCAGGTTACTACAAAGCAAGAAGACCCCATGAGAATACTTAATTGTTTATATGCAACCATTGAAATGCCATTCTGTATCCATGAAAAAGAAGGTCTTAAATTACTGGAATGTCCGCAAATATAATTTAGAAAACTATATGAAACTTTCAGAATGCAGGCTTACGGAACCCATAAAAAGCAGGGATTGTCTAGCACACCAGAAAACTTCATGATAGAGCAGACAGGATAGGAATAAACTACTGGACATGGCCAGGAATGCTTTCATCTTCTAATGATTGTTCTCTCTGTCTCTCTGTCTCTCTCTCTCTCTGCTTTTAATACATATTTTCCACTTTCAGTTTACAAGAATTTTTTTATAGTGATTGCAGCTGTTGACTTGATTTTTATCATTATTTCATAGCTTTAAACTAAGCTACTGTGAAAAAGCAGTAGGAGTATGTTCCCATTTCAACTTTTAAGAGAAAACTCATACAGATTTTAAAATCAAAATTCTCCAGCCATCTGTGTGTACAAACTGCATCATTATTTCACTGACTGCATAGTTCTGCTTTTGTGCATTAGGGATACATTTTATTTCATTCTCTATTTTTTGAACCCTCTATTGCATTTTTCTCTGTATTTCATTCATGTGGAACAGCTATGTTANGGCGCTTTCTCACGGGTAAACTCTGATCACTTCTAAGTCCATGTCCAAGAGGCTTTCAGGCCTGCTGTCAGCCTCATCCATCCCCACATACATGTTTCAGAAAATCCAATTTGTTTTAAAATTCTGCAAAAAGAGTGAATCATGAAAAGAGCAGAGGGCATTTTAAGATGTAAAAAAAAATAAATTGTAGGAATAAGTCTTATTTCATGCAATTTTTTAAATAATGTCACTATATTAATATACAATTCCAACTTACTGTATTTCAGTAAATGACATTGAAGGCATATTAGAATGATTTAGGTATGATATATACAGAATGTGAGAATATGTAAAGTTGTTCAATTGACAAGAATACATGTTTTCAGTAAATAATGTGGTTGGTACTAAACCATATTTAAATTTTTTCTTTATTTTTTATTTTTTTTGAAAATGCAGATTGAGAAGCTTTAAAAAACACATAGTAGCATTTGATGTCTTAAAAACAAACTCAGTGTCAGACCATGAAGCTAGAACCCTATGTATCAACATGGGGTTTTGTGCTAAAACATTTTCTATTGATCTCCATCAGGGGATGACTTGATTGCCAAACAGAGGAAACACTACAGAATGATATTAATCAAAAAATACTCCTGTTCTTACACCAGGTACGGATTGGAAATACCTGAATTCTGCTCAATCCCACAAAGAAACAAGGTCTTACCACAAGTTGTACTTGTCTATTGCCACATATCGCAGGATCTAACTCGGGCAAAAAACGACAGCTGGGACAACTGCAGAATAGAAATTTCAGTAACTCCCACTGTACTAGGCTCACTAAAATACCTGTACAGAATCTCTCCAGGAAACAATCTTGTTTAGTTATTTAAAATAATTTCTTGATTAAGATGCATCACAGAAATTAATATTAACTGATAAAGTACCAGCACAATTACTATTAATTTTTTTGTACTTGATTTAAAAGCTCATTAACAATTGTTTATTCAAATGATAGGATACTAAGCTAAAATATATATGTCAGTAAGTCCAACCAGCATGACTTTTTGTAGGTGTTGACATAAATTGTAGAAAAGACAATTTTCATATTAATTTTTGGAGGAATAAAATTGTTTTCAGTTGAATATATATATCAGCTGTTCTAAATTGTCTGCCAATGATGTTTGAATGGAGATCAGCTGGACTTTTGGCTCATTAAGAAAGGATATCATGATCATCAAAAAAGTCAGTACTAGAGCATAGCATATACCTGCAGAGGAAGCACAATAATATTTAAGAAAACTCTTTTATAAATTTCTGTGCCTTCTTACTTTCAAACATCATTACATGTTGTATTCCAGTGTTTTCATTCAAATTAAAAGTCATGGAAGTCATCTTAAACAAATACTTTGAGTACTTCTCTATTATGGATCATGACCAAAAGATAAATATGCAAATCTGCAAAGCCAGATAAATAGTAAGTTCTATTAAGCCACTGTTATTAAGTAACAATTTTTCACATAGTTTCTACAGTCATTGATACAAGCCTGATATGTGGCATATTTTTTTGCACAAGACAGAAAAATTGCAGCCCATTTAATTATAAAGTAAGCACTTTTTAAACGAAAATAATGATAAAATTAGTATCATAAACTCATTGCTTGCCTACTGACACTTTGTTTGGTTTTGTTAGAGATGCTTGGCATTGTGTTTACTAATGACTTCATTAAGATACCAATGCCTCATATTGAATATATGATCAAAATATACTTACTATGTCTTCATGTTAGTTTAGGGAATATGAACCTTTCCCTTAATTGTATTGACATATTACCTGTTTAATAACCAAAACTGAACATAGATGGAACATGTTGCAACATTTCATTACAGCGTAGTATAAAGATGTAAATCTAGGTTTATGTTTTGAAGACAAAATATAAATATACACTATTTAGTTAAAAAAATGTATTTTTTTACTTCCTTAATCAAATCTAACAATATAGCTAATGTTACAGTTGATTTAATTACATAAAACCATAATATATATCAATAACATTATAAAATACATGATGAATAAGCACTTTTCTCTACACTCTTTACAGTCTAAAAACCACTGCACTGCTAGAGTAAAACTACATAGTTATTCATGATAAAATTCTGAACATTTCATAATTTCAATTGCAATGTGGAAAAAGTGTCTACACAATGACTACTAAGCCAGTTCTAAAGGTGCCATATTTGTGACCTGGAAATATGGTGTACTGCCTGCTAGCTGCAAAGTCATGTTTGTTTTAGAACTATTAACTTAGGTTTCACTTTACAAGTAAAATTTAAAATAAAAAAATCTAATTTAAAGGCGATGACCTCACCACTTCGTATTCCTGGAACTGGCTACTCCATAATCCAAAAGCTGTGCATGAAGCCATTGGTATGTGAAGTCTTTTCTCTGTAATTTCTCATCTAAAGTAGTATCCACCTGAGAACATTTTTTACCTGGGGAGGAAGAGAGATACTCCTGTCTTTCATCATTATTTTAAAATACATTTTCTTTAAGATTTCCTAGATAAACTTGGGACCTATGGCTTCTTGGAAAAGAAAAAAGGCACTTACTTCATTTTCATGCAGAGTTCAAGTATTTAAAATTTCTTCAGATATATTTAAGGAATACTCTTATATTAGTTTTAATTTTATGGTTTGTTTTCTCCTTTGGCATGCATTATCAGCCTTCTGAAGAAACTTATTTTATTGGGAAATAAATCTACCTTTTGTTATGAAATTAATATAGAAGTATATATTATACATAAATTGCTTGTCACAGCTGCCATGAATGTTGCTTATCCTGCTACCTCCATAATTAAAAATATACAATAATTTGTACTTACAATTCTACTTAGCAGTCTATAAGGTTAAAAAAACAAATCATCATTATATGCAAGAGTGGACACATGGCAATCTTATTACTCTGATCTGCCTTTTACTGATATGATCTATTAAGACATTTAAGACATTTTAATGGCAATTTCTGATTTGGATTCCAAAGCAATTGCATCTATGATATTATTTTTGAGAAATTACTACCTACTTTTGGATNAGAATTGGAAGAGCGTGCAGAGGAGCCATCATTGTTGCATGGAGACATTCATGGATTAGAACAAATTTTTATTTTCTACCCCCATACATCAACTTTATAGGTTATATCTTTCTAGCACCCTCATCTCAGGGCTTTAAGGAGACATTTGAAAACCTTTTTATCTTTTTTTTTTGTACAAATATTTTTTGTTTTTCTCTTTGATGTCATTTCGGGTAACACTGAGTTATCATCCCTGTTGCTAATTATTCCTTTCTTTTTTCTTTCAAAGATTCTTCTTTCCCTACTGATAGGTGAATACAGCAGCTACTAGAAGGTTTTTACTAAACTGCAGGAACACTTGAACCAGCAAAGATCACTTAACATCAAGTCTATTTGCTCATTATGGATGATTTAACTTTTAGTAATTGCAAAGGGGTGGCAGGGATGGAGATATCAGAAGTGCCATAGTTTTCATTCATGTTCTGACATTATAAACTGAAGTTATAGGATATTCACCAATTTACCTTTTAAGGTAAATACATTTGATTATTATTTGAAAATAATTTGATACATTACCTGTAGTATTTTTTAAACTTATAATTNACATCTAAAGACAGAGAATAAAATAGTGACATTATGGAAAAAAATAAAATGTACAGTTCCAGAGATCTTTCCGTTTTTGGACCATTCTGATGAGTAATGACATGGTTAGAAGCATAAGGAAGAGGATGCCAGAATTGGAAGAGCGTGCAGAGGAGCCATCATTGTTGCATGGAGACATTCATGGATTAGAACAAATTTTTATTTTCTACCCCCATACATCAACTTTATAGGTTATATCTTTCTAGCACCCTCATCTCAGGGCTTTAAGGAGACATTTGAAAACCTTTTTATCTTTTTTTTTTGTACAAATATTTTTTGTTTTTCTCTTTGATGTCATTTCGGGTAACACTGAGTTATCATCCCTGTTGCTAATTATTCCTTTCTTTTTTCTTTCAAAGATTCTTCTTTCCCTACTGATAGGTGAATACAGCAGCTACTAGAAGGTTTTTACTAAACTGCAGGAACACTTGAACCAGCAAAGATCACTTAACATCAAGTCTATTTGCTCATTATGGATGATTTAACTTTTAGTAATTGCAAAGGGGTGGCAGGGATGGAGATATCAGAAGTGCCATAGTTTTCATTCATGTTCTGACATTATAAACTGAAGTTATAGGATATTCACCAATTTACCTTTTAAGGTAAATACATTTGATTATTATTTGAAAATAATTTGATACATTACCTGTAGTATTTTTTAAACTTATAATTTTCTTGCAAAAATCACAAAATATAGCTTCTCACTGGCATTTTACCCAGCTTTGCAGTGAGTTCATTGCTTTCAAATTTTAGTTCTAAGTTAAAGTATGATAGCTGCTTATTTCATACCCTGAAATACAAATGTCTTTTGTTTATTTGTCTTGGTATAGGGAATCTCTATTCAAACCAAATCCATTCCTTAGGCTGAATGTCTTCAAGGCAAGGTCCCAGTCCAGAATATAAAGTCATATATGTCTTGCTTGTCACTCACAGGGTAGAACTTAGGCAGAAGAATTTATCTTAGTTGATGTAAAGAACACTCATTTACCTCCTTAAAAAGACAGAAAAGGAAAATCTTGGATGGACAACCACTGTATCTATGCAAATGAGAGTGTGAGTGATGACCAAAAAAGTCTAGAAATGAATTACTCAATCAGTGCTAAATATAAAAAGACTCATAATTACACTGTTCATCATCTTCCTTTATTAAAATAGAAACTCTTTATTTTTTTTCTAAATTTATGATATTGCCTTCCTGGTTCAGGAGTACAGTTTCCTAACCTTTACATTTTGAAAATGTATAGGTTCCAAGACCACAACTACACTGTTATCCTTACAGTTCTTCATTCAAAGACAGACGCTGATTCATAACAAGAGTAGGACACATTGTGAGTGACCCCATAAGAGCACTTCATCTGGACACTAAGCCTTCTGCATATGTTCTCCAATGAGGAATAATCTCCCAATAAAATACATTAAATTTTTTTCTTATCTGTATTTACAGAAAAGTTGGCCTAGTGTTACCATCTTTCTAAGGATAAATATATCTTGCTATTAAAATTATTTGTATTATTTATGCATTCACTGAAGTGTTTTTATCTTTTTCCTCTATTAAAAGGGAAATCAACATAGGGGATAAACCAGCATTAGAAGTTCATGTCTGAGTCTGTGTGTCAGCGATGGTTGAAAGAAGATGAATGTACAACAAACTATAATAAAGCTTAATAAAATATTAATACTTTTAACTTGGTAATTTATTTTCCGAAATTATTTCAAATAATTTTCCTTAGTTACAGTTTCAATTTTTGATTTAATTATGTTTGAAACACAACTGGTTTTATTTAATAAACTTTTATTTCAATTTATTCTTATTTTTTCATGTTGATTATTGAAACATGACTGAAACAAAAATGTGACTAAAATAAAAGTGCACATGATAGGGTTTTCTTCCTTAAAATTATATATGCTACTAGAGAGAATATTCTTGTTCATATTAGTGTTACTAGTGCCTTTTTTTTTCTCAAATGGGCAGAATGACCATCAATAATTTGTTTATAATGTTGCAGAAAACTGTATTCTATTTTCTTATTTGGAAC
>VZTZ01045089.1:1790567-1803713 GCA_013400955.1 Drymodes brunneopygia | reverse complement strand
GCCCTGTCGGCCCCAGCCCCCCGCCCCGCGGGGCCCAGAGCCGCAGCCCTGCGCCCCCCTGCCCTGCTCTGTGAGGGGAACTGTGCTTTTAACGTGGGTATTTTCTGGTAGCTCGAGGAAACCCCCGGTCGTGAATGAACGGCCGAAGTTGGCTGTCGGGTGCAGAGGCTGCAGCGCAGCCCTGGCAGCCCTCCCTGGTTGCTTCTCTTTATCCAAACAAATTGTTAGATAAAAAGCAAAGTCCACGAGATGCGAGGACGAACAGCCTGTTCAAACCATCTCACTGTGACCCTCCTGTGCCACAGCTGAGCGGGGAGCCCCCACACTGCACTGCAGAGGAGGCTCCTGCCTGTGCTGTACTTTATCTGCTCCAAACTTAGTTCTGAGTTTGGTTTTGATGGAGTGTTTTTAATACTGGAACACAGAGTGAGCCAGAATGTTTGCTGCTCATTTAAACGGTTGAACAGAAGACGAGCAAGCTGTGTTTCCTTATATGTAATGTTTACTCGTAGGGATTTTCTTAGTATTCCTGCTCCAGCAAGCTGAAGAATTAATAGAACCAAGTGCATCCTTAAAAAGTTGTTGGTTGTCACATTAATTTTCATGGCAGGGAGGGAGGCATTGAAATTTATGTATTGCAGAGAGCCACCAAGCTTGTGTTGCTTTGGCTCTGGATTGCATAAAATCCACATTTTTCTCTGTAAATAGGTGCAGTGTGATCTAACTCCCTGCAGCAGGAGCGCTGGGTGGGGAGGGCTCTCCCATCCCATGGGAAGTGGTGTTGGATTTGATTCTGTGTCCTCATGGAAGCCTGCATCAGGGTTGCATTGAGCTGCTGCCAGTGGGGAGTTGCTCAGCTGCACCGCAGTGCATTTGCTCGTGCAGATGGAATTTCCTTTTGTCCTCACCCCAAATAGCTCCTGGCCTGACTAAAGGAGAGGTGGAACACAAGCAGAATGCTCAGAATACCAAGTACCCATCTTCTGAGTTACCTGATTTGAAGTGCTGAACTGGAAAAAACATTACACACTCATCTGCTCTGCTTTCTATGATGTTTTTTGTGCATTAGTGATGTTACTTACAGTTCCTTCCTGGCTCCAGCATCTTTTTGGGATGGGCAGGAGCATCTCCCAGAACTGGTGATGTCTACATGGAAAAAAAGCACTCTTGGCAGTGATGTGGAAATCCTCAGCTAGCTACATGCCCTTGTAACCACCTGAGCTGAATCCCCATCCAACTTATTTTCCCTTTCTCCCACCCCTCTCAGCTTTCTTCCTGTAACAGGACCTACCTGTGTGGTAGGAGGCAGCCTTTATCAGCTCTTGATGTATTTTTAAATCTCCTTATACTGATAAAAACAGTTAGTGGGTGTTACGAATAAAATGCAAGTGAACTCTGGACGCTGGAGTACATAATCCTAACCTCCTATTAAATGGGATCTGTTCTACTTCCCAAAGAGTTTGTGTCCCTTTTTGATCACACAGATGCTGCTGCTTTTGAAATCAGTTGGCTGCAAAAGCAGCCTGCTCCAGTTACTGAAGGGAGAGACGTCATCCAGGAAAACCTGGGTTTGTTTTCTGAACCTGTCTGGATCACTGCTCATGAAAATGTCTGTCCTGACAAGTCAGACATTATTAAAAAAAGAAAACCAGTTAACTTTATAAAGCCATTATTTTCCTTGGATTTTTGTTTCTGATGTCTCCTGTTCTCAACTGACACTGGCCTTCTTGAATACTTTTGGTGTATAGAGAAGGGATAATTCTCAATTTCCTGGGCCATCTGCTTCAGGTTTCATGTCCAGTTCTCTTACGAAACTCCCAAGTTGGTAGATCCAAACACTGTGTTGGTTTCTTGCATGAGAGTTTTTATTCTTATGAGCTTGTCAGTGAGCTGCTCACTCTAACAGAGTTATTATTCTGCAGTATCCAGCAGTAGTAAATATAAATTCCAAGAGTTTTCTGAGGGTGTTTAGCAGGATCTTGCTTTTCCCACTTTACTTTTCCTAACCCATCTACCCCTGTGCATGACCACATAAAGTATATTTATTTTTTTTTAGTCAGAGAGCATGTGTGTAAAAATGCTTGGCAAAATCTATGCTCATCTTGTCCAGGATTCTTTGAAAAAATTCTGTCATATTTCTTGTTTTTGAAAGCTTTTGAATTTTAGCACGGATGAATTGCTAGGCCCTAGTAGATGTCTTTTCTTCTGAAATTCCATTTTGATGAGTTACAAACACCTTGTTTACTGTTTCTCCCATAGTCAGTGTGACTGTGCTTGATGTATCCAAGTTTCTCCACACAGACATTTGTAGTGAAGACTGAGTCATGCCTAGCAAAGCAAAGGCAGTAACTTCCAAAAACAGAGCAGTAACCAAACTGTAACCTGGTTATAGGGTTGTATTTACCTGCTGTAGTTTTTCCATATCATTAAGTCCATGTGGATGGATGGTAATGAGGTAATGAAACAGCCATTAAACATATTTTTGCCATTAGTGTCCAGCTTCCTGCTGAGGTCTGCAAAACTCTTGGTTTGGGCTAGAAGTTAACTTTTGGTGTTCTATCCTATTTTCTGTAGGAGTGCCCCAGAGACCCACAGTCCAGGTGCTGATGAAAAGCTTATTGTCATCAGCTGGGGAAGGGAGGGAAGAGCCAGCTGAGATAAGATGACATTTGATTATTATCTGGTGTTGCTCCATCTTCCACATGTTTAAAATAGCAAATGACCTCAGCCTTCCACTCGTTACCAAAAACTTCATTTTCCAAAACATCATCCATGGGTGAGGACTCTCTTGGGTAGTTCTGTTGGCTTCTCACGAAAATCTCCTGAACTGGGAAATGTTCAATGCTCAAGGAGATTCAGCTCAGGGCTCTTGAGGAATGTCATCTTTGCCCTCTAATGCTGGCCAAAGCTCAGCTGATACCTCATCAAGAGCAGAGTGGGATCTGAGCTCCACTCTTGCAGAGAGGTTAAACATAACCTGGATTAGGTGTGGGGAAAGGAGCTGTTCTCAGAGGGTTTTGGAGAGCTGTACTAAACAGGTTTAGCTTGTGCAGTCTGGTAAGGCTGATTACTATCTATAAATACATTAGTGGGAGAAACCAGAATGAGGTACAGTTTAAGTCAAAAGAAATAAAAAGGCAAAGCACCTGTAAATATTTCTCTTCTCAATGTGAGAAAGTGTTTCCAAAATCTTCCTGTTTCAGTTCTGGGGACAGAAAACCTGAGCTCCTGCTGTGTAGACCAATAAATGTTATCTTGTGGTACCTGTTGCAGGTGAGGTTTGCAACTGGTGGTTCAAGATGTTCATTTCAGCCTCGAATTTAAGGGATTTATGCATTTCTCTCATTATAGCTGCCTAGCACAAGCTGTGTTCTCCTCACTGCAGATGGGGGAAAATGAGGTGATGGGCCTTGCCTGATGCCATCCATGAAAACAGGGAAAGAGGGGCAGAGCTGGCAAGTGAGGTCACCCTGGTTCTGTTCCAGCCTTTAGGAAGCAGTGCCTGGCTTTTAGAGCTTCTTGTCATGCAGTGAGAAAAGTGCAACTGAAGGACGTGGGTGACTGATCTGAATTTCTAAATGTTACACTTTGGGCAGCTTGCACTGAGGAGTCACAGAACTGGCCCAGAAATAAATCACCACCAACTACTGGTTTAAACGACTTAAAGGACAGGTACTGGAATTGATGTTATAGTGATTTTTAAATATGCTGCATTTTAGAAGATTTCATGGGCCTGTTCATGCTATATCACTAGTCAGTTGTAGGAAGTCTAATTAAGTTAATTACCTTTTGATCAAGACTTTAGATTTTAGCTTCTTTACATTAAAGATTCTAATAACACTTCAGTGCTTTAACAAAGTTGCTTGCAAAGCTGTACAACTGTGTAACATCCTGCTTCAATTTTTTTTTATTTTATTTGATTGTTGAGTCACCCCCCTGCCCCATCTAACAGGAGTTTAATGTTTCTAAACTCTGTAGTAAATAACCACAGTCTGTAAAACTTCTAGAGATATTTTAGTAAAACTGTTCTAAAGGGCATCAGTCATGCTGACTAAACATAGTATTCAAAATATAGTTAAAGCATAAAGTTATATTATTTAGTCACTTACAGGTGTGAGTGATGCCTTTCTGTAACTCAGTTTTTTTGGGGCTGCAACTGAAAGGAGTGTTTTGGCAACTGATAAAAATTCGGGGATTTTAATGTTTCATGACATCAGCTTTGAAATTTAACCCAAAAGATATTGTGATCTTGCATTCCTAATCAGATTTATTAAGCAGGAAGCACAAATTTATCTTATTCTTTATGGAAATTGGGATGCAGTGGGAATTTTAATGAGTATATGTGATCAGTGAGATAAAAGACACTACCTGTGGCTTAGGAAGTGTTTGAAGTCTGAATTGTTGAAGGTCACTGGAGGGTTCTGGGGAACAGTTAGCACATGTTTGCTCTATTTTTTCATTCCTTTTGCTGTTTCCTAAGCTTCTGTTCCTGGCCACTGTAAGAGTCGCTGTTGCAGACAAGATGGACCTTTGGCATGATTTAATGGAATTGGTCTGTTATATGGGTAGAGTAAATGATTCTTGAATTTTCCAGTAGTTCTTTTATTATGTTGTCTGATTGCTGCTACTTTGTGATCATTTCAGGTTGTTCCATTGCTGATGCATAGGAAAGTCTGTGTTCCTCAAAGCAAGCTTGTGAATGTGCTTTATAATTTTAGTCTTTTTTTTTAAAGTCTGAAAAGACTACTTCATTGCTCTCCACGCTTCCTTAAAACTAAATATATAACATTACAAAACCTGGGAGATCTCAGCTTAAAAAGAAAAGGTACAAAATGTGGAGGCTGACTTGCCAGATTACAAAGGGAATGGAAATGTGCATATTGGTAACCTTTATGATTGCCTAAAATCTTATTGCTTTTACTGTTTGGGGTTTTTTTGTAATGTTTTACACAACTACTGCTCTTTACAAGAGGTTCTAACTTCAGTTATTCATTGGAGAGCTGGATTGATCTTCACCAGTGTTGTTGCCAAACATTTAGATTACTGGATTTTCAGAGACAGCACAAGTTCTTCTTTTCTGCCTCTCTCTTCTTTAAGGTTGTTTTGACTTTTTGTTTCTTCTGAACAATTTCCATTGTCAGTTTTGGATGTCTGGGTTATTACTCAGTGCACAGGAGTGTGTTTGTGATATAATGATGGGCACTCATGTCCACTCATGGGGAAGGTGTTGGAACCTTTAAGGTCCCTTCCAACCCAAACCATTCCACAATTTTGTGATATTTCAGCAATTCTGGTATTGGTACAAGGGATCAGTTTGGAGTATAGCATGTGTCAGTTTGACTCAAAGCAAAGTTTGTTTTTCCAGTACAATACCAAATGTATTTGTGCTCTTCTTTTTGGCAGTGAATCTTTCAGGTAATTTGATTTTTTTGAATACAGATTCAGGAGATAGTTTAGCAGAGCTGACTTGACGTACAATATATTTAAATTCACTAAATTAACACTAAGCTCTCATCAAACATACAGATTTTAGCTGAGGGCCAGCTGCTGCTGTATTTTGTTAAATTACTGAACTTTAAAGGTTCAGGAATTTTGGAATAAGTGATACAAGGTTTACAAGCCAAATCCAGTTCCCTGTAGCTTTCACTGGTTAGAATGAAAACATTTTGCTCAAATCCCGGAACACTTCAGTGAAGTCACAGTGGTACCCAAAACTTAATTTTCTTGAAGTTCATAGTTGTTGTAAACCTGTCTTTTGTGTAGGCTCTTACATGTTTTGCATGAGGTGCCTTAACTCAGCCCAAAGCAAGTTTTTAAAACCATGTGGTTATAAATTTCTAAAATGATGATGATGAATGGGTTCCTTAAAACAAACTTCACCTGTTGCATGTGGTACAATTGCATGTGTAATAAAGTAAAAGGATTGTTGAACCTGGGATTTTATAGCTGGAGGGTTCTTTCTTACAGAAATCAAAGATTGAAATTCACTGCCATCCAATTGGAAAAGAATTTTTGCACTTCTAGAGGTATTGAAGTGAAGCACCAAGCTGTGTTTCTGTCTGTAAATGATCTCATGAATGGTACACACAAGACCTGAAATAAACTTAGATCAAAAACTTGTGAAATAATGTAAATGTAAGGGCAAAAGCAATTCATAGTGGTTTCTTGGTTTCTTTTTAAAGTAAAAACACTTATTACATTTTTTTTTTATTATGGGCAACAAAATAAGTTAGGTGGAATATATTTTGTTTGTCTCTTTTGTTTTCAAGGTTTGGCTTGAGCAACAAGTTTGATACAGAATTTCCTTCTGTTCTGACAGGGAAGGTAAGTGTGAGATTAAACTGTTCTTTTCCATGGGAAGCCCCAGTGCATCCAGTGGTTTTTGTGGTGGATACCTGAGCATGAACCCACTAAGGATTATCACCTGTGGCCTGTGTGACTCAGCTGCTCTCTGCCCAGCCCCTCAGTGTAGCTGGAAACAAGAAGGAAGGATTTGCAGTGATTGTTATCGTTATTGACATTCCAAACACAGCAAAGCTCGCCATGGATCTGACTGTTTCCATGCAGACATGAAAGCAATACTCACTTAACCTTGCTTTTTAAATACCTGGAGTTTGTGCTCCCTCCTGGGTGAATTAAATCAGTGCAAATACTACACCTCTCTTTTGAGTATGCCTGACAAGCCTGGAGTTTGTTTGATGGAGACACATCTCTGGAAGTGAATCCGTTTTATCTCAAACTTTACAGAACAAAACATAGTGCAGGATCTATGAATTAAGTAGGTTTTTAGTACATTTTCAGAAATACTGTTTAGTTCTGAAAATTAGTGGTGACAAGTCTCTTGCTTTCTCTGGAGTCCTGTCATCTTATTAAATGCAAGTGTAAGAAACTGTAATTTATAGCTGTTAATTCAATCTTCATTAAATTCTTAGTTTTAGATTATTTTCATAATTGTATGTTTTTTAATCTTTTAATTGTTTAATTCTTTTTCTCTTGAGTTTTTTTCTTCCTGTTATTTCACTCTCTCGTGCTTTGGTTTTGCTTTGATTTAGATCCCCCTTGTGTATTTTTTCCAGAATTTGGGAAGATAAAAAGTTTATTTGGCTCTTTCTGCTTTGTCTCATGTCATCCCATAGAGCTCCACTCCCTCTGCAGAGGTTGAGTCACACCAACAATCCACTAAACACAGCTGGATGGTTGCTCCTGCTGCTGCCAGATCCATCTGGGCTTTCTCCTCCTTCATTTTCACACCGGAGCACAATGAATAAAATCCTTTTGTTGAGGTGGTCTGACAGCAGTGCCCCTGAAAATCAGGTTCTGCTTGGAGTTTTTGGGTGCTGAAAGTCAGCCTGGGAATTGTGGCCTTGCTTTAGGGTCTCACTGAGCTCACAAGGAGAAATCCTGGTTCCAGTGTGAGGGCTGCTGACAGCACTTTGCATTTCATCACCTTGTGTGAGGCTTATTCTTTTCTGGGATATAGCTCGTGGCAGCTACACTGGGAAGCTCTTTCTGATCACTGAACAGCCACAATACATTTTGGAAAAAACAATTTGATATTCTTTTACTCAAGCTGTAGTTTATTATAAATGAGCCTGTAGAAAATTTCTTATATAATTTAATCTCTGTCTCTCTAAAATATATTTGGGTTATTAAAAAAACAAACCAAACCTTCAGTAAGATCTACACTTCTTAATACCAGTGTCAATGGCTGTCACATTTTCCACTTGATTGTCCTCCTCTTGTTAAATAGACAGTGAACAAAAGCTTAATTTAGAGTTCAGTTGAGTGCTTGGACTTAATTTAGCAAAGAAAGGAAAGAGGAAGTTCTTCTCTTGGCATTTACCCTTGTTCTGTGGAGGTAATCAGAGCTACAGGAGTGGCATGGGCAGGGGTTTGCTGTATATAGGGATTCTCCTCTGTTGAGAATCTTGGTGTTCTGTTACTTTGTGGATTTGAGGGGCTTGAGCAAGGAAATGAATTCCCTTTTGTCAGGGGAGAACACCAGTCAAACCAGATAGTAAACACATTTTTCTTCCTGCCTGCCACACGCTGCCGTGAAAGACATTAAAAACCACAGTTGTGGGTCTTTTGGTTTTTAATACTTTCATCAATTGCAAGAAATAAAGAATCTGCTTCTTCCTCTGGTTGAGGCAGTCAATCATCTTAATCCCTCTTGAAAATGAAAATTCAGTCATTTTTTCCAGTAAGGTTTTCTTCAAATACCCTGTTAAATAATTCACAATAATCAGTGTCGTAGTCAGCTGAGACCCTGCTTTAAGATCTTCTGTTGTTAAAATGTAATTTTTTTGCTTTTTATGAAATCCAAATTCATTAATAAAGGTGACTGTTTATATTTACAAATTATGGTTAAAATATTTACTCTGAACTTGCATCAGTCCTCAGCTACTCTAAGACAATGTCATAGTTTATTCATACTGCCTGTGTAACATTAAGTGTAATGGCTTTGCTGTCTCCTGTGAATTGATATTAATAATAAATCCCATCTGCTAATGGAGTGTAAGAGATGAAGCCATTAGATGGGTTTGGTGGAGTTCTCAATGGTACTGGTTTTCTTTGCAATAAATACAGATGTAAAAGATGTAGGTTTTTAAAGCAAGATGAAAAATCCTAATTAGGGAAAACTCTGTAACTCCACCTTTCTCCCAGAAGCACAAACTTTTGGGATTTATGCCAAAGGATTTAAGTAATTTACTTAAGCTTCCTGCCCTCAGTTTGCCCATCCACATAACGATGGCAGCAAACTGCTAATTTTCTTTCTGAAATCTGGAGCCCTTCTTCTCCCTCACCCATTTTCCCGGTTTTTACAGAACCTGGATACTATTGTAGGTTAGCCTAGAGCTCCATGCTTGTAATTACATCTTCAGTGTTTAATTGGGACTTAATTTGTTGCTTTCCTTGGGAGAGGTGAATGTGTACATTTGAGGGTAAAGTACAGACAATAAAATAATAAAGGAAAGAAGAATTCCAGGCAGGTCAGATGTTGGGCTTGACTAACTCAGCTGGATTAATATTTGTCTTGCAGGATGAGACAAACTCACCTGCTTTGTAAATCCTGAGCCAGGCTTCTTTTTCCCTGGAACATTATAAGAAAAGATTTGACTACACTTAATACAGAGGCAATATTTAACTTTTAATAATGTAATTGGACCTTGGCCTAAATTGAAGTGGTGGTTAAATTATGTGTGCTACAGGTTTACAGGATTATTAATTCTCTTCAACAAGCTTTTAACAAAATACTCTTCATGATGTGGAGCACAAAGCACACACTGCTCCAGGTGACCAGAAGACGATGGAGGCAGTGATCCTTAAGGGGAAAAGTGGAATTTCCTGCTCTGATCTTGGAACAAAAGGGGTCCTGGCCAGAGAGGAGTGTGCAGTGCAGGGCAATGGGAGCCATAAAGTGAGGGCTGGGCATTGTTGTTCTGTGTGATTGATAGGCTTGGTGATCACGATGATTGAAGGAGGAAGATCAGTCCTGCTGGGCCTTCCTTGCTCCCTTCCTGTGTTTGGAGATCCTCTGCATCCTGTTGTAAAATATTATGACACCCCCTGCTTTCCTTTTATGTTTTTTTGGTTTTTGCCTCCTAAAAGGAGCTAATGTCCCTTCCCAAGGTGTACAGCACAGCCAGGAGCAAAGTGCTTATCTCATTCTTTTCAGGAGCCAGCCACAAACTCTCCAAGAGATTTCCAGAATTACTCAAAACTGAGCTTTCTTAGGGAGCTGTCTTTGTGCAGGAGGAGCTGTTAATTCTCTGCTTGTTTGAAATACTTCACATATACCTTTCAATAGCTGTACCTGCAGGAAAGGCAAGAGTTAAAATGTGCCAGAAAATCAGCAATTCTGTGGTGACTTTCATTTGGATTCCATTTCATTCTTAGATTTGAATAGTTATTTACAGGTATTTTGTTCTTAATCACTGTGTAACAACGCTGAACTGTCACTGAGCTTTAAACAGAGCAACAAAATTGTGCTTTCTTCTGTTTATCACAACATGAGGCTTATCTTAATCTCCAGTTCCTTTAGTTTCAGATGAAGATGTGTCATTAGTGACACAAATACTTGTTGTGATTCTATCCTAAAGGCAGAAACTATCCAATAGTTTGGGTTATTCAAAAGCATCTTAAGTAATTTCATTTTAAGTTGTAGCCAAGAGAGTCACCTTTACATGAAAATATTTGATGAGCTAGCAGGTAGTGGTGCTTTCATAATACTATATTAAGGTAAACATCAGACCACAATTCCTGAAATGGGAATTTTCTGTTGTTTAGTGGCATCCAAAGTTGGTTTCTGGTTTAGCCATTTTAGCTTTCCTCTGCAGGAAGGATAATACTTCCATCTTCTAATGTAGGATCATGTTAACCTGATATGAGCAGTGACTCCCTAAAAATGATCACAGGAACAGGGAATCTCCCTGTGGTTTCTTTTCAGGTCCCAAATTTTTCTTCCAGCTGTGATCTAAGAATCTGGTTAAGTTCTCTTCATGTTGGATAAGGGTTATTCTTGTTCAACTAAATTCTGGGCTGTGCCATCCCATTGTCTTTGGCAGGTTTGTTCAGCTGGATTTAGAGGCTGGGCTGTGTTGTTGCCAAGGTCCAGTAAACTTTGTGTCTAAAGGAAAAGGAAACATTCTCTTTTCTTAAGGAGTCTCATTACAAAAGTATAAATAGGGTCGAGAAAAAAAAACCTACTTATTTTTGTGTTTCACATAAACAGAATGTAAAATTCTAGAAGATTTATCAAAAGAAGTGCCATTTGTAGATATATAAATGTGAGGCCCATGTAACTTCCTTAAGAGTTGAGAATGCCAGTTAATGTAGGAACCTCAGTTTACTTTGCAGCAGCTGTGTGAGGTTACTGCAAACCCCCAGCCCAGATGTTCTTTCCTACAAAACACCCTCCCACGTTGAAGATGAAATGGTTTTGCTCATGTGCATCTGGTATTTGTTATATCCCAGTACAAGATCTGGCACTGGCAAAGAAAACAGTAAAACCTTGTTCCAGAGACATGCAAGTACAGGATAGTTTGCCACATTACAATGGGAGTTTTTTTCATTGCAGATGTCCCAGTACAAAAGATCTCAGGGGATTTCTTTGGTCATTTTCTTTTTTTTTCTCTAAACTAAGGTGTCCAATTTTTTTTAGTTGCTCCATTTGTCAATGTAAAACAAAACAGCCTATTTAATGTGGGAGGGGGGCAAAAGAAATACTTTCTGTGTATTTATTAATTCCTGCTATAAAATAATCACACTTAAATGATGTTCTTATGTTTTTGACTGTAGGCCTGGCTTCTGTGCAAGCCCAGCTGCCCCCTGACTCTGTAGTGCCTGACCTGAATGGCCAGGAAACAGATGTTGCATTTATTTGCTCCCTTCCCTGCAATGCTTTCAAGAATTCAGCTCTTGTCAATAGGCAGAGGCAGCAGCATCAGGTCCTCTCCATTTCCTGCCCTGTGGCTTTGCTCCTGCTGAAAAGGGTCTTTGTCATTGGAGGAACTTCTGTTGGTGTTGCTGCCCTTGTTTGCAGAGTCAGATGAGCAGAGTTGGGCTGGCTTGTTTGGGGGTTGTGGAGCAGTTGCACAGCTTTGTGTGCAGACTCACTCTAGGGGATTTTCATGGCAAGTGGGTAGGAAAGATGGGGTTTTTGGTTGTTTTGAGTTGTGCTTGCCTGCTCAAGTCTCTTGTTGGTCCTGGTTTATTCTGCTTTGTGTATTTGAATGCTGGATTGTGTTACAAGGGTGTCATTTTGGAGTCACAGCCTCAAATCCATGTTTGACTTGTCACATGGAAGACACTTGGATTCTGTAGGGAGATGAGGGATTTGGGGTATGTGGGTAGGTGAGAAATGCAGTTATTGGAGAAAAGAGCTTCTTTCTGACAGAAAATGGGGTTCCACTGTTACTCTGCAGTGGCAATAGTGGTATAAAATTATTATATATATTATATTATTATATTATACTTACTCCTTAATTCAGAAAGCTAGTTTTCAATCAGTAGGCTTTGTTCCTAATCTGTACAAGGTGCATTGCTCTGCCTTAAATACAATCCAGTGTATTTCTTTCTAGGCTTCCCTATTTTAGGAAGCAGCCACAAGGGAAGTTGTGGCTACAGTGTGAGCCACTTCAGGAAGTTATTTGTGGACAGAGCCTTCACCCAGGCACAGTGTAGACTTAGATTGGTTTGACATCAACTTGGACAATATTCTCCCTTTCTGTGATAGATGTTTTTACTGCAAAGCTCCCACATTCCCCTGGAAAGCAGAGATCTGTCATTCTTCCATGGTTTTGCTCAGTGTAGCCAGTGCATGTATTGCCCAGCTGTGTCCCAGTTCTGATTTTGTCTGGGCCCACTGTGTTTTCAGGCCAATTGGTTAATTACTGCTGCAATAAATATGGATGAGGCTGTTAATCTAAAAGATGTTTGGCTTTTTAATTCAAGTTTGTGCAGCGCACGCACCAGAAATGAATTTGCTGCAGGAAAATGCCTCTCCATGCTCACTGAGTGACCAGTGCTTTAGAACATTGTGTACTTTTCTGTTTGATTTTAACCTGTAGAGGCAATTTCTGAGAAAATCCACCTGTGCTGCCTCTCCCTGAAGTTGAGCCCTTGTGTTGCAGGTGGCCCCTGAGGAATTCAAGACCAGCATCAGCCGAGTGAACGCCTGCCTGAGGAAGAACCTCCCTGTCAATGTGAAGTGGCTGCTCTGTGGCTGCCTGTGCTGCTGCTGCACTCTGGGCTGCAGCCTCTGGCCCGTGGTCTGTCTTAACAAAAGAGTGAGTCCATGCTTCAGCTTATTCTATGCATTTTTTAATTACTGGTGGGATTAAATAACTTTTCATTACATCGTCCCCGTTTCAAAACCCTGGTTTGGTCACACTTTTAAAAGGTTGTTCTGGTTTCCACTTTAGAAAATAGAAAAAATATGAAGTGACACCAAATTACCAATTGAATCAATAGTTTTAAGAATAGCTGATCCCATCTCAATTCAAACAGGATGGAATTTATGATACCCTAAATTTCCAGGGTTTCCCAAGGTCTAAGAGTTGAGTTGAATGAGTGCAGAACTGGACATTGACCTTCAAAGAGTGGCAGAATTAGACTGAAAAATCACTTATCATCTTGACATCC
>VZTZ01045089.1:1637537-1790511 GCA_013400955.1 Drymodes brunneopygia | reverse complement strand
GCCCCCAATATTTTTAAACTTAATAAATAAATATTTTTAAACTTAAGAACCACTTTTTTATATGCAGTAGATGCCACAGCATTTCAGAGCTGTGGTTTATTTGCTGTATCTTACTGTCCTGCGCACAAATTTATTTTCTAAAGACTTCGCCCCCAACAGAGAGTTGACCCCTCCTGTAATCAGGTCCAAAGTGGTAATTTTAAAAAGCACTTTAATAATGTCAGGTAAACATGATCTGAGTTATCTCTGTGATTTACATTTAGAATTGATTTATCACAGCAGTAAATGTTTGGGAAGTGCATTAATGTGTTAACTCGTTGAAGTGCTCATCACTGAAGCTGCATCACTAAAAAGTTACAGGACTTGTTTTAGCTCATTTTAACTGTCTTTATAAATGTAATTATTGCAGAGGAATATGCCTGAGAGATACAAATGGAGTATTTGCAGTTTTAAAGCCATTTTTAATATCCCTGTACCAGTGAAAATCTAAATAAATGCCCATGTAGTGGTATAGTATTAATTACGTGAAATTCTCAAGGCTACAGAGAATGTGCACCAAGTAGGGAAAATGATGGCACTTCCGTGGAGGTGTGAGGGTGATAGCAATCATGCAGTGATTAAAATTAAATGTATACCATGCAGGATCATCACAGTTGTCTTTTTGTGACCTTAAAAATCACTGAAAGTTGAAAAATCATCTCCTCTCCACAGCTGTGGAAAGCACAGGAGATGAAAGACACATTTGGTAGCCAAGAGTTGAAAATAATTTGTTGTGAACTGGAGTTTGGTGGTGAGGGTTTTTTCCAAGATCCAGTTCACAATTAGCAAAATCTGGAAATTGCATGTATGGAAATCTGTGTTTGTAGCAGAACAACTGCAGTGAGTGCAGGGTTTGACCAGGAGAATATGGGAGACTCTGTTTTGTTGGTTGTGGTGGGTAAAAATACCAAATTCAAAGGATCTCTTACAAACTAAATGAACTCTGTAAAAGTCACAGGCCTAAGCTGGACTTGATCTTACAGATTTTTCCAGCCTTAATGATTCTAAGTTAACAAAAAACCCATGAGTGTTCCCTTTTTTGAAAAAAGGGGGAGTGGAGAGTGGAAGTGATAAGATTCCCATTTATAATTTCTTCTTTGCTTGGCTCTACTTTTATAAAATTAACTTAAAATAAATTAACCTTAGCCAGAAGAGCAGTAGTGAGATCCTTCTGGATGAGGCTGGCTGCTGAACCATTTCTGATGCAGTTCTGACTTCCTTTCTAGACTAGAAGATCAATTCAGAAGTTATTAGAATGGGAAAATAACAGACTATATCATAAGGTAAGAAAAGACTGCTTGTTTTTCTCAGCTTTAACAATATTGGCATGAAAGATTTTAGAGTCTGGACATAATTCCATGCTTTATACTGATCCTAAATAATAGATCCTGATAATTCAGTATTGCTAATGCTTGTTGCATTACCCATCCAAACAAGGCTGTGTTAATCCTTTGTTAATTACTTCCTTAGCTTGGTTTGCACTGGAAGCTGAGTAAAAGGAAATGTGAAACTAGCAATATGATGGAATATGTGAGTATTGCTTCTGTTAATTGTTTGCTATTCAACAGAACTATGATTTAATAGAGAAAATCCTTCACTCAAGTGACCCTGTGCACAAACATCTCCCAGACAAATGTGCAGTTTGGCCTCTAATTTGGAATGAGGGAGATCCACTGGGACCTCCTGCATTGGAGTGAGTCCCACACCAGCATGAATCCATAGTTCTTTAACACTTTTCCACCTTTTCCAGTGGTATTCATAATTCCTTTGATTCAAGTAATTTTGCAGAAATATTGCATCCTTATAGTAATGTGAAATTTTTTTGACTGGACCTTTTCTTTTTTGTTTTTTTGGGGGTTTTTTTGCCAGCTTTAAATTTCACATGGTTATAAAGAAGATAGACTTTTTAGGAAAGCAGAGTTTCAAATATTTCTATGATTCCACCACTCCCCTATCCACTTTAACATGTAGCTGTGGAGGTTGTGTAGACTTTAGGGAAAGAGATCCACCCCAAAAAAGGCCAAGCATCCGGCATCCCTCTATTTCAGAATGACTGGAATCTCTGCTTTGTTACCCTGGGGAACATTCCCTCCTCACAGACCATCTCAGATACATTTAGTCTTATGAATGAGCTAATGTTACATGGAAATTGTGCTGAAGCTTTGAACGTTTTGGTTACTGTGTTCTGTTCTTGTCTTTTTCCCTTCTTCAACAGGTAATATTAATAGAGTTCTTACCAAAATACCCCATATTTCGACCTGACTGAGGAACAACATTGGTCTTTCATGTTACCTGTCATTTTCTACCCTTAGTGCCTTGTAGATGATTTTGGAAAGAAGATGGTCTACTTTGCTGTGACTTAAAAATGTTCTTCAGTAGAAATCTTCCTCGCTGTTACTTTCTTTTGTTAAGAAGAGAACAATTTGCACATTTTTTTTATGTTCAACGAGGCTTCTATGTTGCACTCTGAATTTTTAACATTACCAATAACTGATAGAGTTGCCACTAGGGATCTTAACATCAGTGCTGCTTAAACTTGTTCTGAGCATGCTGCCTTATTAATTTCTCTCTTTGCTGTCCTCCAACTTGCATCCTAAAGCTGTATCATCCTAGATTTCATCCTGAGTGTTGCAATCCTAGAAACCCTCAGTAGGAATGTCCAGGTAAACTCCTGTAGTAATGATTTTAGTAGAACCTGCTTGCATAGGACTTGAAATCAACAGCACTGGTTTTGTCCTGCACTTTGCAAAATCATCATTTACATTTAGGGGGGTTCATTAGTTTACCCACTATGGATTTGTAAATATTTGACTCTTTGCATAATGTAAAGTGTGGTATGCCAAGGTTTACAGAATGTATTATAGCTCTTATTCTATTGCCAACAGTCCCCCAGCATCTGTTCCATGTGCTCGTTCCCCTGGGATTGTACAGCCCCATCCACACTGGTTTTATGGGAAAGCCATAAAGAGTTTGTACTTATGGCAGATGTGTAGGGCTCAGTTGCACTTTGTTTAGTAAATGGATGAAAAATGCTTAGCATTTCTGTCTTTATTTTGAAAAGTATCTCAGGTGGTGCTTGCAGCACCTGAAATATGAAGCTGAAATCTTCACCTCTGCAAAACTGCATTTGTGGGGTAGATGGCAGCTGCTATTAACAAAATACTCTAAAGTCTCTTTTGAAGTGAGGAATATGTGGATGTTAAGTTCTGTTTTGTTTTGAAGTCAGGAAAAACTGACCTCGAATCTGAGATCTTTGTTACAAAGGAGAAAAATGAGGAACAGCCAAATCCAAGCTGAAGTAGCACCTTTGTTATTGTTGCAGTGTGGTTTGTACTTCAGCATTTTCACAGTTAAGTGACATGAAGTCCCTTCCAGTGGAAATGGGTTTTATCTCAGTCAAAGTGAAGTTTCCAAACATGCAGAGGGGTTGAAAGGACTCCTGAATATCTTTTGGCAGTCGGGCCCTGTCTGGAGAGCCATGAAAGCCTTGTGGAATTCAGTATTATTTTGGATTTTTCCCTGTTTGCCTGATCTCAGGAAGGGAAGTCATTGTAGAAAAATTTCCTCTAATGGCTGACCTAAGCAAGAGCACTCAGTGAAAGAAAGCAAATGGAAATTGTTACAAATTCCCTGTCCCTGTCTTTCCTAACCAGAAATAACAAAACCCAGCAGATAACTGAGCACCTGCAAGTTGTGGTGGATTTTATTATCAGTGTCCAGGCATTTCTTTGCAGCATCTTGACTCCCTGCAGCATCATCCCAAGTTGCTTTTTAGTTTCAGGGTGACTTGGGGTTTCCTCTGAATGTATTTGCATCTCTCCAGTTTGCAATATGCTATTAAAATACAGTATTTGTAAGACCATTGCATCCTAATACCTGTAGTAGGTCAGATTCCTTGTACACAGTGTTTACAGAAGGCCAGTTTTATGCAAGTTGTTACTCAAAGGGAAGTTTGTGCTGTTTCCAGTCCCAGACTGATGGTTCAGAGTCTGAAATCTGCACAGTTCGTGCAGAAACTTTCTTTGACTGGTAGATTGGTGACAACTAAATGTGTAATTGCAATTGTAACATGAATAAAAACCTCCTGTATTGTTTGAAATTATCATTAGCTACACCTTTCAACTCAGATTTCCATTGCAGAACCAAGCAAAGTGTTGTTTCCAGTTTATTTCTTTTTTTTGGGGATGAGTGTTAACTGGAAGCAGAGAAAATAATGGCAGAAAAAGGCAGGGTAAACCAAAACTGAAATGGCACACCCAGTTCTTTGGGTTTCCCTGACAAATGCGTTTCTGGAGTAATTAACAGAACAGTGGAAGTTTCTTACTGTTCTGCCAGAACTTTGTTGTGCAAAAAAACTCAAGAAATCTCAGCAGGTTCTGATTTTCTTCTTCACATGACTCTGTTTTCTCCCTGTAGTTTTCCAAGTGGGAGAACAGAAAATTCCAGGACTTCCCATGGAATCACAGAGTGGCTTGGGTGGAAGGGACCATAAAGCTCCTGGCATTCCACCCTTCCTTCCACCAGCCCAGGTTGCTCAGAGCTCCATCCAAACTGGCCTTGGACACTTAAGCACATAATATTAGTTTGTAAAGTTTACATTTTAAGTACATAAATCCTACACATTTTAATTTGTCTTTAATTATTAATTGTGCAGTCTTCAAACCATGTCTTTGTGTTTTAATTGACATTTAATTATGTGGCCATAAAGCAGCTGGTAAAGAACCAGAGCCAAACCTGTCATTTACAGTAAGCTCCACGTTTTAATAAGCAGATAAATTTGCATTAAAATGCAAAACCAGCAGCAGTATTATATTTGCATGTGAAAGACACAGGATCCACAGCTCACTGAAAGGTGAAGGCAGCTGCCAGTCCTGCTGTGAACTCTGTACACAGGTTCTTTTTGCTTGGGCTGTCCTTCAACACAAAAACATCACAGGTCATTCTGTCTCCCAAGACTCAACATCTCATTTTTGACAGTAAATCAGCAGCATGAGTTGGTGAAGTGTTCGTGGAGGATATCTGTGAGAATTTGTAGCAGTGCAACAGATTAATGTCAGCAGAGTGAGTGGAAGTGGTAAAGAAAGTGCCTTGGCTGGTTCCAACACCATTGTGCAGAGCAGGAGCAAAGGGAACTGGTCCCTCTCAGGAGTGGGAGTTTGCAGCAGATTTTTAAAAGCAGCTACTGTCTACCAAATCAGTGTTTTATTTCTTCACATCAACATGTGGACACTAATTTTGTTTCTAGATTTTATCCAGGAGATCTTTGGGTTTGTATCTAGACAGTTTTGTACCTGGAGAGTATTGAAGGAGTGCAGAGCACTGGCAGAGCATCAAAGCTCTTCCTCAGTGATTCCCCACCTGCACCTGCAAAGGTGTTTTCCCAGAGGAGAACACAAAAGTGTTCAAACATGCACACCCAAATCTAGGGAGTGTGGGTTCAATTCTAAATGGGTGACTTTAAAACAGGAAAAAAATTATTAAATCTGGTATGATTTTGATAAATACCAAAAAAAAGTTCCTATGCTTTTCTTGATAGGTACAAAACTCCACATGCAAAACCATAAATTGATGTTTATTATTGTCCCACTGACAATTTACTACATTTTCTTGTCAACACACTACCATTGGAGCAATAAAAATGTCAAGCTATTAACATTCACCATCAATTATTTATCACTTTAGTAAGCAATGTTATGTGATTCTTCTGCCATTCTTTTGTTTTCTGCTTTTGGTGTTCTTACAGTGTTGTAACATACTTGTATTGCTTCTGAAAAGTGGTTTTGTTTAAGCTGTATGAAACTGTGTTCTTAACACTTTTATTCTGTTTACAAGTGAACAGCCACTTTTTTAACAGGACCTCACATCTGGAGAGTTTTCTCTCTATTTTTTATTTCAAATGAAAATAAAATTCTAACTGAGCTTGCTTTCTACAATTTACTGCACTGGCTTGTGCCATTGAAAGAAGCTGGAAGTCAGACATGCTTCATCACTTTGAGACATTTTTCTTTAATTAAATTCAAAGATGAAAACCTTGAATAGTGCAATGTGTTTATGGAAAAAAAAATAATGGAAACCTTTTGCGTCTGCCCCTGCAGAGGTGTTTTAGTGGGATGGCAGCAGTGGTGGGGTGTGTTTAACTGAGACACCCCTGAAACAGCCAGGCCAGGGGGTCAGCTGCTTCAAAGAACAACACTTGGAAAGCTTAGGAAGGATTTCCAAAGAAGAAAACTGCAGAATGATCATCATATCTGGTTTTCTTGGTGCTCCACCTCCCACCCAGGGCAGTGGTGGAGTCCCCATCCCTGCAAATGTTGAACAACATGAGGAGGATGTGGTTTAGTGGTGACCATGGTGGTGCTGGTTGATGGTTGCACTTGGTGACCTCCGAGGTCTTTTCCAACCTTAATGACTCCATGATTTGGCTGGTGCCCTCACAGACCCTCCCTTGTAAGGACTTCCTGAAGGAATCCCTCCTGCAGCATTGCTCTCCAAAAGCAGAGGTTTTCTCACACCTCACAGGAAGTCAGTGTGTGAGGGTGAGCAAATCCCTGGCTCCCAGAGGGGTTTGTGCCCAGCACAAGGCAGCCCTTTGTGTATGTGACCAGCCTGGCTTTGGAGCTGTGAAAGCAGGACTTAAACTAAAGCCTTTGGCTCATCCCTGAGGGAAGAGCACGAATTCCTGAAAGGGGCACGTGCAATGTTTTTGTTGGAAGTTGTTTTGGGCAAACCCAGGGCTGCTGGAGCATGGAGCTGATCCTGGATGTTGGCTGAGAAATGCAGGGAATGTTGCTGGGATGTTCAGCCAAAACTGGGATGAGGGGCTGAGTCAGGAGTTAATCCCCTCGGGAACTTTAGGAGGTGTAATTGCCCAGACTTAGCAGCAAAGGCCTGTGTTTAGGATATTTGGGATTTGGCCCTGACTCTATTGGAAGGCAGTCTCAGACCTGTTGGTAGTGCAGCTTTGCTGTGGTGTCTGTGCCAGTGGATTTATAATGCCCTGTCATCACTTAAACTGTTCCAGCTGGGTTTATTTTGCTAGTAAAGCTTGGAGAGACTTAAACCCTTCAATTCTTTGACCAAGTTAAATGTTAGCCTCCCCTCAAAAGTGAAGTTCTGTTTCTGTTCATCCTGCTTGCATTTATTTGGGATAATTTGCCTTGAATAGGAGTGACTAGGAACAGTATTCCAGTTAATGGCCCATGGCCAAGGCACCAGGTATTTATTTCAGAGTTCAGTTCCCTCTCTTGTGTGAAAATAATGTGATCCATTAAATTTAAAGGATCACATTTGTCTCCTTAGTGGCCGTATTGTATTTCTGATCCATAGCTGTTCTGTGATAAATTTGGGGCTATTTCTCTTCAGCCACTTGTAGTTTATACAAGTTCCCTGCAGACACTCATTATCAGTCCAGACTCAGCATCTGACACTTTGTACTGGTGAATCTCTCAATATTTCCATTACTGTGTCCTCCAGTTCTCCTTGTATTTGTGCTCCCAGTCTTCCTGTAAAAAGTCTTTGTCACAGACTGATTCAATCTGCAAAAATTAACACAAATGAGTTTACTAAAAAAATTTGTTCCCAGATTGATGCCTGTGTTTTGCTCATGATTTTCTAAATGCCCTTTTACTTAGTCCCTGACCTGCTTCAAATATTTCTATTATTTCTACATCAGACTGAATTGTAATTTCCTTGTTGTGGTTTATCTGGAAGATAGAATCTACGTGGACTTGGTCGATTTACATGTTTATTTTATAAACATGCAAACAGCAGTTTTGGTCTGGGCTAAACTGCTGAATTCTCCATTTTCTCTAATCACTGAATGTGTTTAGATAATGATCCTTTCAATGTATTCACATTTTATTTCACATTCTTTATGTAAACCTTATGATCCATAGTGCCCTTTCTTGAGCAGTAAATCAAAATTTCTTCAGGAAATAGATTTATATATTTGTATTCACTGATAAATATAACCTGAGATTTTGGCTAGAAAAGAAACACTTCTTAACAACAGTGCTGGTCCCTTGGGATAGGTCATAAAATTGTAAAGAGGAATTACAGTAGCTCTCAGACTAGTAAGAATTTCAAATTAAAAGGCAAATATTGATCAAAAGGTGATGACTTATCTGTATTTACTGTAAATTATATGGTGTGCAAGCTTGGAGGAGTAATTGAAAACTATGGTTCTCCAGCATTTCTACAGGGATCTCCTTGGACATTTTTGACAGTGAAGTGTCTGAATAGAGCAGCAAAAGTCAAAAGGAATTCTGGGTTTTGTTGTAAAGGGAAAACAGTGGAAAATGGAAAGCCACTGTTGAGGCTTGTTGGTGAGCAGCACTTTCCCACCTCTGTAGAGGTGTAACCAGGGATCTCATCAACTCCCAGTGATTTCTGGATGTCCAACTTCAGTTCCTCCGGTGAGTATTCATTCAGCATTCCCAGTGCAGGATCGAGCAAGGCCACAAGGAGCAGGAATGGACCACAGCCACACCGGAACCACAGGGAGGAGAAAAATCCGGGATTTTTCTGGCACTGTTTAGTGCATGGAAAATGTAACTTGCTTCAGGATTCTCTTTGGTTTTTGTTAGCATTAGTGCTGAAAATCAGCTCGCTGGAGTTCAGGGCTCTGAAAGGCGGCGAGGGTGATGCTCCGAACAGGAGCTCCCAGACGGAACCTCAGGCGCTGCATCTCCAGGCTGTGAAGTTCAACACTCACCGAGGAGCTGCAAACCCCACCCAGACAGTCCCGACCGTGTCCCCAGGCGCTCGGGAGCAGCGCTGTGCTGGCAGCAGTGACACGGAGCGTTCTGTGCTCCCGTCCCTGCCCGACACCTCCTGAGGGATCCAGCGGGCCTTCCTCACGCCCTTCCCGCCGAGCTCCGAGCGGGAGGCGCCACAGCACAGCGCCCGTTCGGGCTCTTTCTCCGCACGCCGCGCTCCTTTCCGCGGCCCAGACCGCGGCGTCTCAGCCTCGAGAGCCTCAGGGCGAGGGGCCGAAAGTCAAAATTCCGCTATTTCGGAGGAATCCGCGCAGCGCTGCCGCGCCCGGGCCGCGCTCCCCCCTCACCGCGCATGCGCGCGCGATTGGCGGGGCGGGTTTNGACCGGGGGCGGCCCCGCGGGAGGGAGGGACCGGCATCTGTCCCTGGGCCCCCTCAGAGGGAGCGGCCTCTGCCCCCGGGCCCCAGAGAGGGACCCGCGTCCGCCCCCGGCCTCCCCTCAGGGCGCTTGAGCGGCCCTTTCTGGGCGGGTGGCGGTGTGTGATTGTCCTTTCATCAATAACACTGATGCAGGGAGGTTAACGCGATGCTTTGTTAGGAGTTTCAGTTCCCTAATGACTCAAACCGTGTGAACCGCTGGGCTAACGGGGCTGGGATGTGGCCGGGATAAATCACAGGACTTTACTGAAACGTCTTTGTCCTCCCCATAGGCTTTCCACATGAATGCTTTTATGTTTCTTCTTCCCTGGCACGTTAAAATTCTGTATAAAGACCTTCATAGCTGACTTCAGTTCCTGTCTGATAGTTGTCTGTATTCTCTGAGACTTAGGATGTATATTTTGAATTTGATTTGGTGTGAGACATCACCTCTGCAGATGGGTGGTGTTTGTTGGGTTGGGTTTATTTTTAGTTGTTCCATTTCTAGTTGAACTTTGTTGAAAAGAGAGCGTTGGGGTTGGGGTTATAGTGCCTTGGCACCACTGGGTATTTCTGTACCTGTGATGCTTTCTGTGCTTGAATTTAGCTTTTTCCTTTCACTTGAATAATTCCTTTGTTCTTACTGTTGTTTTTGCAGATGATACCACTGGTAAGCAAGAAGATGGACCAATTTCTGGGTGAGTCCTGAGGCTGTTTGTTCATTATAACAATACTTGCTGTAAAGATTGAGCCTTGTTAAGCAGAGCTTCATGAGTGCTTTAGAGCAGTTGCCAGGAACAGCAGCCTGTCCTTTCCCCATTCCGTGGGATCATCCATGCTGGGGCTGGCAGGCATTTATGGACGTGGAGGCTGAACTGGATGAGTGGACTGGTTTGATTTAAAACTAACTTTTAGCCCTTTTTCCCTTTCAGCAATTAGTTTAAAATCAGATCTGCTTTCCAGTTTAATTGCTGGGAAAAATGATGCCCTGAGGATTGGCTTTGTGCTGTCCTGGTGTTGGCAAAACTGGCCTGTGCTTTAGTCTGGAAAAGGTAAAAACCTTGAGCTTGGCTTAAAATCTTGACATGATCAAACCAGCACATTCAAGTGGTGTGGGTAAGACTTGGAAGTAAAACCAGTGATCAGTTTGGCTTTCTGCGTGTGGAAGGGATTGTCTGTCCTGAGTTGTAATTCCCCTCTATTTGTAGCTGTGTGTTTTGCACCAGCAGAACTTGGTCTCAGCACAGGATTACCTGTTAGCCATTTTATATGTAACATTTTTCAGAAGTCTTGGTCTTCCCTGGGCTTGTGTGCACTCAGTCCTTTCCAAAATTCAGTTTAGCGCTTGTTGTTATTGTGGGCTTGGTGTCTGGAATTTTGAGGTTGTTACAGATACTGTCCTACTTCTGTCCTTAAAGGAACATGAAAACTTGTTCAAATAAACAAGTGGTAAAAAACATGGTAAATTGTTACCTGAAAACATCAAATGAACTTTGTGAGGAGGAACAACTTTTAGGCAGAAATTTACAGCTGATTTGCATAAATCTGCTGTTCCTTGTCACGTTCATCTGAATGTGATTTTACTTTACAAGCAGGACTAAAAATATGAATTTCCAGCAACTGTCTCCAATAACTGCAAAATGCAGGAAGGAAGAATATTAGTGGCCATGCTGGCTCTCTTTTTTTTCTCCCTTTTTTTACTTTTTTTCCCATATTTCTTTGTTGCACAATGAGAATCTCTCTGAATAAAGAGCTGTGGGATGTTTTAAGAAAAATGACTCTTTTTCTCTGCTGTCAGTGGCTGCAGCTCCAGGGGTGCACTGCTGGCTTGTCTGGAGTATTTGTCCCTAGCCAGGAAGCAGAAATCTGCATAGTTTGGGGTGCAGCATCCATTGACATTCCCTAGCCTGAGGGATGTGTTAGATGCCAGCAGGATGCTGTGCTGTCAGCAGTGCCCAGGACTGTGTTGGCACTCTGGGGAAGTGAAATCTCTGCCATGTTTTGCTGTGCCCAGGTGATGCTGGGGACCTGTCAGAGGGTTCATTGCTGGGAAGCACAGAGGTTAGAGAAAGGCCCCTGGTTCCCTATTGTCTCTCTGAACTCCAGTTCATACATTTTAATACACACCCACAGATGCTTCATGTGACTTGAAGCTGAAGGTAACACTTGTCACTCTTCCTGAACGCAGCCACCTCAGATTTTTAAGGAGATTCAGGGGTGGAGGTCAATGCTGAGTTGCTTGGATTGGGTTTTGGGTCCAGCAGAGAGATTTTCCCCAGCGGTCCATGCTTTGGTCCTTGTGTCACAGCCTGTGTCTGCAGCATGGAAATACCTGGAGGCTGATTTTCCCTCTGACATCTTGGCTGCCTTTCATACCTGAAAGTGTGTGCAGGTGTCACATCAGGAACTTGGCATCTGTGGGACCTGTGCTTGGTCAGCTGCCCAGCCTTCAGCCCTTTTTTTGATCTTGGTTTGCTGAATTTCTTTGTATATGGGGCTTTCCCAAAGCAGGGCTTCAGTTATGCGGACATTGATTGTTCTTTGTTTTGCACTCAGTAACTGTTGTGTTACTTTGCCTTTCTTGTGTGGTGTCTCCTGTCACTCTGAAGTGGCTTTGATGTGACCAATGTTTGGGTTCTGTGAGATGTTGCCTGTTCCTTTTTGAAGACAATCCTGTGGATGTTTATTGTCCAGTTTGGGATTTTAAATCAATAGCAACATCTCCACAAAGCACTGCTGGAGAATTGGGTTTCCTTGGCCTGGGCTGTTCTGATTGTCTCTCTTGAAAAAACTCAGATTAATTTTGTTGTTCTACTAGGTTTTACCAATGACATTAGAGACAAATGAGCTCTGTATTTCAGTTCTGTAACACTTGGCACACTCTTTTCTAGCATGTGTACACCAGTTCCACTTTCTTGCTTGGCCAGTACAATAAATAATGTAAACATTTGTACAGACTGTTAAACTGGAGGTAAATCCAAACCTGACCATTGTTGGATTAGGAATAATTTGTGATGAGTGAGAAGAATGGGTTAGCACAATTACAATAATAGCATAATTATCTGATTTTTCCACTTGGAATTTTGTCTTCTTGTTACTGTAAACTATTTGTAGAAACACTAAAATCACTTTTTCTTTAATTTCTCTGGGACAGATGCCTTTGCTACTGATTAAATGCATGTGTAATTATTAGCATCCTTAAGGAGGAGGTGAAATTTTGCTTATTATGGTCTTATTCTTACCAGTTGTGATTGTTCCAAATCTGAGCTGAGCCAGCTGCCGCTGAGCTGTTGAGTGCTGTCAGGTGCTCTCTGGATGTGTGAAACTGATTCTCCCCAGCAAAAGCAAAGCCAAGCCAGGAGGATGGATTTTTTTGTCAGGTAGTTGAGCAAATGCCAGCAGAACAAACACACAAGAAGAGTAAAGCATTGTGTGAAAGTCACCTGGACAAAGGCTTTAGAACTGCTTGTAGGCGGCCCTCTAGGCTGGGCTTGTCCAGTCTCTCTTCTGTGTCATGGTCACTTTGTTTTCTCTGTCCCCTTCACCAGACACACAGAATCTGCTCACCCTCTGCAGGATGCTCCCCAGGAGAGCCGGCCCGTCAACAACGAGGACAGAGAGATGTCCCAGCACGTACGTGTCCCCCTGCCCACGGGGCCCCTGGGGGTTCCTGTGCTGCTCAGCACTCATGGGGACAAGCGGGCAGTGTAAAGATCCTGATGCTGTCTCATACCTGATACTTGCAGTGTTGAGATGTCCTGCCAGCCATTCCCAAAGCAGCTCCAGCAACAGGCTTGTCCTGTCATCCTGCCTTAAGTGGTGGAGAGGGAACCCTGGTGCAGGCTCTGCTCTTGCCCTCTCAGGAGGCAGATCAGGTTCTCTCATGCTGCAGTCTGGTAGGAAAAGCGGAACATGGTGTGTTCCTGCTCAATATTCAGTGTGACTTCTCAAGGACCTGTAAAATATAGGAAACACTGGGATAGAAAGCGCAGAGTGCTGGGAATCAGTTTTGGTTCAGGCTCAGACCTCTTAGAATGCCGTGGCTCAGTGCTGAAAGAGGAGCAGGAGGGTTGCTTCTCCCCACCCTCCTCTCCTGGTCTCTTTGATGGGTTTATTTTCTGCCACATCAAGAGGGTTCATGCAGGGTTGTGACAGACCCACATGCTGTGGAAAAGGAGGGAGGGTGAGGGACACCTTCCTCATGTAGAGTGAGGTGTTAATTCAGCTCGTGCTTCTCACAAAACTGCACTTGCTGGATATCTGGAAGATTTCTTTTTCTGTTCCTTTACTTTTATGCCCAGCACTGGGGTTGCACTGGAGTCAAATCTGTAAAGTGAAGTGACGTGGGGGCTGATTGTGCTACCACAGAAGTGGTGGTGAGAGAATGTATTTGCCTTGAGGTTCTTAGGTGAAGCCTGGTGAATTTATTTTGGTGGTTTTCATTTGTGATTGTGTACTTTGACCATGGCCCTATGAAGGAGGTGTGTCAGAAAAGCCCCAAGTCTCAAAAAGAGTGGGGCAGAGGAACTGAGAGATGTGGTGAAATTCTTCGAACTGAGCTAAACCCTCCCCACATTCACAAATTTGGCCCTACATGAGATTTGGGGTAATATCTTCAGAGGACATGGGAGTTTCTCTGTTGGCAGCTGCCCATTGTTGTTGAAGGCTGTTCAGGAAGCTTCCTGGCGAATTCTCAGCTGTGTGTGTTGATGAGCTCCTGTGTGACTGTGCTGTTGCAGGCCCTTCCCAGTGGTGAGGATGATGAGGATGACAGTGACAGTGACAGCGATGACGATGACGTGAAGGTCACAATTGGCAACATCAAGACAGGAGCGCCGTCCTACATGTGGGTACTGCTGGGTGTGGGGGTTTGGGGCTGGGGGACCCCAGAATGTTGGGGTGGAAAGGGGATGAGCTGGGAGCTGCTCTGGCTCCTGGGAGCAGTGGCCAGAACACCACATTGGGTTTAGGAGCTGATGCCCTGCAATTGCTTGTTGGAGAATCCATCTGTAGAATGGGAATGTTAATCCATGGAGCTGCTGCTGGAAAATTAATGTACTAATTCCTGGGCTCCCTGGGGCAGAATCAAAGGTGGGAAGTTCTGTTTAACTCATCTGTGAAAACTTCCAGAACTAAAATCTGTATTGCTAAGAATTTGCATAAGCTGTGAATTTACTAATTTCCATCTGTCTGATTTTCTGTGGCTCTGAAATGGCGAGGCTGGATTTGAGAAGCAAGAAATTATACTTTCTACAACTCTGCCTAATGTGCATTGAATAAAAATAATAAGACAGCACTTCTGCTTGCTGCTAGCAGCCTTCCTCTTACTCAAACGACTTACCTGTGCTTTGCTGCATATTCTAATTTTTCCACTTTATGAATAATTTCCTTCTCTTGTTGTAGAGGTGGTTTCAGTCTGATGGATGACTCTGAATAGCAAACCCAGGTGAACTAAAGCATCTCCTGAAGGGTGTCAGGGCTTGAATATATTTTGCATGAGAATCTTTAGCCAAGTGATTTGTTCAATTGCCAACGTAGTGATTCTTTTCCAATAGGGGAACTCCTATGAATCTAAACTTAAAAACGGGTAGAGGCTATGGAGCATCAGCTTCAGGTATTGCTGTTATTTTTGTCCTTCACCTTTGCAATATTTCACCTACCTGGCACTGACAGCTGCAGCAGCTGCAAATTTTGCTCTGTTTAAAAGGCTATAGAATTAATGTAAAGCAGGAATAGGAAGGGCATTTCCTAAAAATCAGTGCTCCTGTTGCTGTCTGAGGGGCCAGGATGCAAAGGAGTGATTTAATTACCCATCACTGAGCAAGGTGATTATAATTCAGTTTAAACTAGGAAAAAAATATATTGATTGGTACTTTTATAGTAAAACCCCAGAATATCTCTAAACTAAAGTATTGCACTGGGGCTGAGCATTCCAGCCCTGGAGAAGGACTGGAACTCAGTGTCCTGAGCTACATGCTGTGTAAGATGCTAAAAGAAACAAACTCTGGCGTTGAGTATCAGCTATGCATATTTGGCTGCTGAAATTTTCCCCACCATTCAGTTTAGTTTCTGCTGTAAATTGAGTCTTGGATTCTGTTCTTCCAGATATGTGAGACTGTCCTTTCGTGGGCCTCATCTACTTCCTTCCACTAATTACTTTATCCAAATGAATTATCTTCTGTATGAGAAAATACGGACAAACTCCCCCTGTAGGTTCTGTACCTGACAGATTTTTGCAGACTCTTTTTAGTCCGCTCAAGACTGATCCTGAAAAAGTCTCTTCTTATAAGAAAATGTCTTGAGAGGGGAAAATAAATACCTTGCCTGGGGAGAAGAATAATTCCATTTTATTTTCATTTGGGGTAAATTTCATGCATGTGCTGATGATTTCTCTGCCTGTAGTACCAATCTGGGTTGAATTTGCTTCTCTGCTGTTCAGCTGCAGGTGCTGCACACCCTGTTTGTTTATGGAGTGACTGGAGTCCTTTTATTAAAAAGCTGATTGTGGTTACCTGCGTGCTGTAAAGCTGGTGATTAATTCAGTGCAGTGCTTTGGTTTTGCTGGAATAATTTGCTGAGCAAATGAGTGGATTAAAGGTGTTGCATTAAAAGTTGTAACAGTCCCTCTCTCCCCAAAGCCAAGTTGCAGCCCAAAGGTATTGACTTGGATGCCGCAGGGAATATAAATGGATTGCCTGTGATAGAAGTGGATTTGGATTCATTTGAAGACAAACCGTGGAGGAAACCAGGTGGGGCATCACAGTTCCTTGTGGTAAATACTTTCTGCAGTTCCAGTTATGCCTCTTTATTTTCACATGTAATTTCTGTCCATCTATTGTTGCCAGGGAACAGGGAAGCTGGAACAATGTGTGTTGCTCAGCTTCTGCTGCCTGGCTAGACAATCAGTGGCATTTACTGACTGAACAAGCCATGCTCTACCTAAAATTGGGTTGCATTTATTCTGGTAATTGAACTTCCCTAAAGGGAACAGCTATTTTTTTTAAAGTGGTCTATTTTATTAATTCTCTGCTTCCGAGAGCATTGCACTGATACCAATCCAATAATCTTTGGCTTTAGAGGCAGCTCAGTGGGGTCAGGATTGGGGTGTTGGTATTGTTTGTTCTCTTGCTGTGCAGGAGCTTGTTCTGTGTCCCCTGGCCAAGCCCAGAGTTGTCCCTGGTCCCTCCTCATTTGGATCCTGGGACTGCCTACACTTATTTGTATGAGGGAGATTTCTCCTCTTACAGCTGTAGGATGTGACAAATCAATCAGCTGCTGTTTCTCTTCTGATGCAAAAGTAATTGAAAGAATAAGGCATCCACATTTTTGCTGTGCTACTCTTATGAAATGTTAACTGAAACAAAAAGTCTACTTGCCTTTTCTCAGCAATCATTATTTTCCCTGCCAGCCCCTGTATTTAATTTATTTTTCAGCAATTTTGCTCTGCTGAGTGAGTAGAGCTTTCCTGAGGTTGCCTGTGGTGTGGTCTGGGTGTCTCTTGCCCATATGAGGGGCAGCCCAGTGCTAAAAGCTCCTTGGGCATGTCCAGATACCAAACCAGCACCAAAGCACCCTGCAGACAGTGCAGGCAGGATGGAACAGAAGTTTCTCTTCTGCAGGGATTTCTCCTTGATTGTGGAGTGAGACAGAGGGGAATGGGAAGAAAATGAGTTAGAAAGAATACAGTGAAGTTCAAAGATAAACCATGGACATGGTTGTGGCCATGCTGACATCCCTGCACCAAAATAGAGCCAGCTGGCCCTAAAACAGTGTTGGAGTGCAATAGAGGCAAGATTCCTGCAGAGCTGTGTGGTCTGTAAGTTTATTTTAGATAGCAAGTAGCTCATTACTCAACAGCCTTTCAAGTTTATATCCTTTACAGTTAATTGTTCAGTAGTTTGGTATCTCTTTGAGTGAGGGAGAGGAAGAAGAAATCTTGTGTGGAGGAGCTGACAGAGGTCTGAAATAGAGGCTGATAAAATCGATAAGTAAATGTCGTGTTGCTGAGTCGGTGTGGATGCAGTTTGCGTGTTTGGGTGGTACAGCAGGAAGAGTGGCCAGCCCAGGAGATAAACCTCACTGCTTAGACCTCACAGTTAAACCCAGCTCAGCATGGGCAGAGCTTTGCTTTGCTCTTGTAGCAGCTCTTTGTCTGGAGTTGGTCTGTGTAGGAATATCTCTGTGTGGGGGATGTTTGAGGGACACCTCAGTGGAGCCAGGAGGTGCTTTGTAGTGCTGGGAGGTGGGAGGGGTGCTCCTGGAATTGCTGCAGCTGGGATTGCTCCTCTGCAGCTCTGGTTTCTTGGCAAGTAGTTTGTGGTCACCTCTGTTATTCAGGAGTGCTCGTGCTGAACTGGCACATTGCACAGGAGACTGGCAGTGGGAGATAACTCTGGGATGGCTAATTAGGGTTGGGACTGAACTGTAATTACTTGTGTAGTCTGGGATGTATCAATAAAAGCCTTCCTCTTCAGCTGCCTCTCACAAAATGGGTGAGCCCCAGAATCTCCTCTCAAAACAGCAAAGGTCAGGAGGGGAATGTATGGGCTTAGCTCTGCCAGGAAAAAGGTTCTGTGGCCCCACCTCATTTTTGTGCTGGGGGCTGGAACTGTCACTCCTGTGCTGTGCCCAGCACCCAGCTCATGTGGACAATTGGAAGAAACCAGCCTGAAAAAATCAGGCTGGTGAGTAAGTGATTGCAGGAAGCCCCCAATGGCCTGTGGAGGTGCTGTGGGGGTCCCACTGCTGTCCCGTGTGTCCCAGGGGGTCCCACTGCTGTGCTGTGTGTCCCAGGGGGTCCCACTGCTGTGCTGTGTGTCCCAGGGGTCCCACTGCTGCTCAGGCCATGTCCCTTTCCACCCAAGGTGTCTCCTGTGGCACCCACAGCTTTCTGACAGGGAAAGGCACAATCTGGGCTCTCAACTTTTGTTACCTTAACCCTTTATTTAAACAGTTAAAGGACAGCTTGAGAGTGCAGAAGCCCTGTGTTAACTGTTGCTCCCTCTGCCAGGTGCTGATCTTTCTGATTACTTTAATTATGGATTCAATGAAGAAACATGGAAAGCTTATTGTGAAAAGCAGCGGCGGCTTCAGCTGGGGCTGGACCCTGCTCCTCCCATCAGCACTGAGAACAAGATCACGGTGGGTGACATGTAACTCCTGCTCCTGGCTCCAGGAAAACTGGGCTTGTGTTTGTTGTCACAGACATGAGGGTGTAAGAGCAGGATATACCTCAGTTCTGAATTGTTCTGTGTCCTTTCAGTGAGGAGAAATACAAAAATGAATCTTTAAAGATTAAATCTCTCTTGAAAATCTTTTCTGTCTGGAAGGAATACTTCCATCTGCCTGGCAGGTCTGAACCACTGCAGCAGCAAGACTGCAGTGAATTTCCAGTTGACTTCGAGGTTACCCAGCTGTAGGGGTGTCTGCTTGGAAAACCCTCTGGATGAGGGAAGTGCAGGGAGGGGAGCTGGGCCCCCAGGGCTGTTTTACTCACTGCTGATGCCTGCTGCAGTGGTGTGGCTGCATTTTCTGTTTGCAGACTGCTTTGGCCATCAACCTTTGCAGGAGTCCATGGTGGCCATCAGAACTTCAGCCAAATTCTCAGTACAGCAAGTATTGCTCATTCCAGTTTTGACTGAGTGACTCCATGGAAAATGATACGAGTTTAATAAACTCATAATAGGACTGCTGATGGGAGCCTGTGGGCAGCAGGATGAGGCTGGAATGGCCACTAGCTGACAGAAATGGCTGTGCCTTGACTGGAGAATAGGTTGCTGTGATTATTCCTTTTCTTTTGCTGAGGGTTGATCTCTGGTGCTCCATTCAGTTGTAAGAAGAGCACAACACCTCTGTGTTTTCTATGACCTTCCCTAGGTTCAGCAGGGAAGGACAGGAAATGCTGAAAAAGAAGTGGAAAACAACATCATCAAAACAGAGTTCAAAACAGACTTCCTGGCTCTGGTGGGAGGACGAATGAAGGCTGGGCCTCCTCCCAACAGGTAAGAAAGGAGCCTGTTCTTCATGGAGGCACCTGGGAACTGCCTGGGCCATGTCTGAATCTGCTCAAGCCTCAAAGAGAAGCTTTTAAGCTTTGCAGGAAGCTGCTGTGGGCACTCATTCAGTGTCACCTCCAGCAGTGCAACCCCTGCCTGCTCTTTTCCCCCCTCCTTGGTGCAGGGAGGGAGTCGTGGATCCCAGCTGATGGGACACATCTCTGGGAGTGGAAGGAGCCAGGCAAACACCTCAGCTTTGAGGGCTCACACTGCTGACATAGCTTGTGCTTGCTTGGCTTATTCCTACTCCCACGATGTTAATCTTTGCCTCCTCAAGTGGAAGTGGATTACGAGTTTGGCAGAGGATAAGAGGAGCTGTTGGTTCCTGAGCCTGTGTGCGACGCTGCTGGATGTGTGGTAAAACAACTGAGTCATTCTGAGGGGCAGCCTCTGCTGGGGAAACCACTTGGCCCACAGGAGATCCATGGGGTTTGATCAGAAGCTTCAGAAGAACTCACCAGATGAGCCAGAGCTTTGGGCTCGGGGTGTTTCTGTTGCTTCATTCACAAAACAGCTTTTGCACACCTGCCTTGCAGAAAGCAGCCCTGCATCCCAACTTTACTCCTTGTCTGGGAACCAGCTCTGCTACAAGGATGAGCATTAAAGCTCTGCTCAGTCCGTTGGATTTGAGCACTTTGGGGGCATTTCTGTCCCGGTGTGTAATCCCTGTTTTCACACCTATTTGTGGTGGTTCTTTGGATCACATTCCTGGGTGTTCAGAGAGCCCAAACTCACCCCTGCTCAGAGGGAAATTGTTCAGGAATGCAAACGGGCTTTTCCTTGGCTTCTCATGCCAATTTGAGAGATGTTTCCCTGGTGGGAAAGAAAGCATGAAAGAAATCTGCTGACAGCAGGAAAAACTCCTTCTGGTGGTTCTGAGCCTGACAAGATGCCTGTGCTTTGTACCAGGAAGCTGGGTGGGACCATTGATGTGATCGGGGGCCAGGCAGGCACCATCCGGAGGGTGGAAGGGAGACGTCGGGATAAACACGCCTCGGAGGAAAACCCCATTCAGGTAAAGCCTCCTGAACAAATTGCTGGTTTTACTGCACATCTGGTGAACCCCAGGCAAATATCTGTATGTGTTCCTGACCTCCTGTGTGCCAGCTCATACCTGCAGAGCAGCAGGTAATACATTGACCCTCTTGAAGTGTGTGCATGGATTGTTCCCTTCTGCACGCTCAGTTACTGTAATTACTTCTGTAGTCTGGGCTGGCTTAAAAAGCTTGGTCTTGCTTGGTCTCTGGCTTAAAAGCTTGGTCTTTCTAGGAGCCAGATTTGTCCTTTAAAGACCAGTCTTCTTTTTGGAATGGTAAGGCTTGAGTTCTTTTGTCATCAGCTTTCCCGAAGTATTCCTAGGAGTGTGTAGCTGGGAGTAACTTCTGTGGATTATTCCCTCCCCTTCACCGTGGGGTTGGAATCTTCAATTCTGCAGTGAAGGGTTTGTACCTGGGTCTGCTGTTTCTCTGTACTCTGAAGTAACATTTAGTCTCAAATCATTTGGTGCAGCCCTGAGACTGAGCCTGGGCCTATGTTAACTGGATCTTGTTCCTTGTAGGAAGTGGAAGTCTGGGTTTAAAGCTGGTCTCAGTTCTGGCCTTGCCTGCTCAGTGTGTGACCATAATGTTCTGGTTGACTCCTAGGCAGGAAGCTGCAGGATCTGAGGACCATCTGCCAAACCCCCTTCTCTGAACCACCTTCCTTGTGCCAACCACTGCTAACTTGCCAGAAAAAACCAAATATGCAACCTTTCCCTTGCTAGGTCCAGTTGCTGGGGTTTTTTTCTCCACGGTTTTGTAGTCCATTTATTTTTTTAGTGGTCAGTTTTCCGGATTTTGCCAACAAGAAGAGTTTGCCTAAGAGACAGAGTGTGCTGGGAAATGGTTGTTGGTTGTTCCTCCCCCTCACTGGCACTGACAGCTGCACTTCCAGGTCACTGTGGTGCTTCTGCACATTGGTCACTCCTCAGGCATGGCCACAGGACACTGTGAGGTCCCTGCTGCAGGAGTTAAGGGATTAAAACGCTCTCTTCTCATTGCTGTGCCCCCCCAGGTGCTGGGAGACCACGGCAGCAAGCCCCAGCCCCCGCAGCAGCCCCAGCAGCCCTCCCAGCCCCAGCAGCCCCCTCAGCAGCAGCCGTTCGCTCCACCAGCAGGGCCCCCGCCTCCCCCGCTCGCCGGGCCTCCTCCTCCACACTTCCTGCACCCTCCTCCTCCAGTGACTTCTGTGCCACCTCCCCTGCATCCTCCAGGTACGTGTGCACTCCATGGAACGTGTTGGGATGTCCCAGGCTTGGAGCAAATCAAAGGTTTAAGGGTTCAGTGCCATGGGATGGTTGAGCACTCAGATCCTTACCCCTGGCCAGGCTTTGTTTAGTTTCCATCAGCCTATTTAATATTTGCCTTGAATATTTAAAAATGGCAGCTGCTCCTTGAAAAAAACCTCTGGGCTTTGTTTCCATGAGGGAACCTTCCATGAACCTGATCCATTTGCTTTATTGATAAATGTCAAGAAGCAAGTTCCTGTTTCACTGGAGGAAGCAGAGGACTGTTGCTTCTGGCTTAAATATGCCAGGCTGAAGTGAGGGTGCCACACTCTGGGCTTCTGCTGGTCCTGGAACAGCAGCCAGGCTCTGGAGAAGGCACCAGGAGCCCTTCATGCAGTGACTCCTGCCTGAGGAGGATTCACTGCAGCACTCACTGGTTCTTTCTTTAGTAACTTTATATGGTAGCTTTTCCTGCTGCTTTACATTGAAGTGTTTGGCAAACTCAAGGTGGACACACTGAACTGGAACCTGCAGCAGGTTCTTCTTGCCAGCTCCTTCACTTGTTCGGAAAACTAAATCAGTTGTTCATGTGTTCACACTCAGAAAAGGAACTCTCCTGTCTAAGAGAACAGCAGCATTTTAAATTACAAAGGTAAAGAGATCATCGCTTGGGAAAATGATATAATTTATAGGCTAATTCCTGCTTAGTAGCCCCAATTTTCCTGCTGCTGTGTTTGCTCCAATATGTGAGATTTATTCAAAATTGTGCTTCGAAGTTTAGCTTGAGGTACAGAGAGGCCATGAGGTACAGAGGGGCCACACTTTCCCTGTCATCCTCACTTGTTTTCCCTGCTTATTTCCACAGGCCTGCCACCTCCAGGTCCAATTCCAGGTAGGTGTTACCTTGTTCTTAATAACAGCAGCAATTTTGATCACACTGATTCAGAGCATGAAATAGGATGGCACTAGTTTAGAGCACAGCTAATTTGAGATTAATAAACTCCAACTGAGCATTGAACCTGAGCTGCTTATCTTCTATTCTGGCATAAATCTGTAGGTCAGAAGAACTTGATTGTTATATTCTGGGCAGAATGCAACGTTGTCTGCATCCCAAGAACCACTTTTCTTCCATAGGGCTGTAAGGGTTAATTGTTACTTGTTGATGAATCTTATGTTCAATAGTTATAAACCAAAATAGAAAGTAGTTTTTGCTTTTCTTCTCATACCCCTACAGAACTAACAGAGCTTTAGGGTGTGAATTTGGGGAGGAGGTACTACCTTGAAGGAAAGTGATTCCACTTTAAACAGGGCCTAGTTTAGAGTAAAAAGATTCTTTAATGGCTTTTAACTGTGAACAGCACTTGTGAAGCTGTGAGATTTTGGTGCTGATTTTCCCTTCTGTGTCTAGGGCTGTTCCCACCACCTCTGGCACCACCACCAGCTCTCCTCATCCCAACCTTGGATGGGTAAGACCACACCTGGGTAAGACCACGCTATGGGAGCAGCTCCCCTGGAGGGAGGAAGGGAGGAGAACAGCTCCAAAATCAGTGCTGGGGTTGCATGGTCTGGTCTTGAGTTGGGCTGGGGGGTGGGAGCAGAGTCTGCCAGGAATCCTCTGTGCGTTCACCTGGATTTGTCCTATTGGAGGTACAGGAAGGAGCCAATAAAATCCAGGCAAAGCCTGGAGTGGTTGATAGTTTGTAACTGCAGATGCTTTCTCTGAAGATGCTTCAGGTAGTTTGTGAGCAGTGGTGCTTTCCCAGGGCGAGCAGTGGGATTAGGGCAGGTTTGCAAGCTGTGGCCAAACCCCTGAGCATTTCTGGTAGTGGGATTCCCATAAGGATGCTCCACAGACCTCCAAGAAAAGCAGGGTGCACAGCCAGAGCTGTGGGGGTCCCTGATGTCAGTAACTCACCCCCTTTTCTCTCCCAAAGGCAGCCAGCCAGCTACAACAACAGGCAGCCACCTCCCTTTGGCTACAACTCCGCAGGTGAGCGCTGGGCAGGACACATCCACCTGCTGCTTCTGGCAGCCCAGGCTTTTCTGAGGCTGGCACATCATGTCTGCTCCAACTCCAGGGTCTTGCTGTGTCCCAGACAGTCCCAGTCAGGAGCACACACTGGGTTTGCTGCACTGGGTGTTGTGCAGGTGTGGTGATACAGTTCTGTGGCAGTGCTGAGGCTCAGGTCACTGTTCAGTGCAGATACCCAGCACAGAGAACCTTCCCCAGTGCCTGTTTGCACACACACATGCTCACCCTCACTCACACTCCCTGCCTTTTCCCCTCAGGGATTAGCACAACCATCCACAACTACCAAGCTTGGCATCTCCTCCCTGAGCTTTTGAATCCCTCCTCCCCCACCTTCCCCTCTCCCTTGCCTACAGGCACCATCTCCTGTGGTTTTGTAACAGGAGGGGCAGTGCCAGGATTTCAGCAGATTCCCTTCCCTGGTGCAGCCCTGGCAGTGCCCTGTTCTCTCCAGTCCTGTAGTGACCAGCTCAGAGTGGCTCCTCCTCGCTGTGCTGAGCAGGTGGGAGCACAGGCAGCTCTACAGAGCCTCCCTGCAGGACAGGGCTGGGGGAGTGGCAGTGCCAGCCCTTCCCAAGGAGAGGAGCCTCCCGTGCTGCCAGATGTGGCACTGCTTTGGGATATGACCTCGCTGGTCCAGGTGGCCACATCTGCCTGGGGAGTGCTGGTGGCTCTGGGCTCCCCAGGTGACGTCCTTCACCAGCAGCTGGAGCCCCTGGCCCTCCTCAGGTGCCACCCTAGACCAGAACGTAGCTGCTGGGAGGTGGGACCTTGTACAGGTGACCAAGAGCCCAGGGCTAACAGAGACTGCAGTGCTGCCTGTAAATGCCTGCTCTTCCTCTGAGAAGAAAGTGTTCCCTGTTCTTAGCAAAGTGCAGGAAGTGAAGGGGAGGACATGAGGGAGCTGGGCCATTGTCTCATTGGATCCAGCTCTGCTGCCAGGGGGGATCTTCGGAAAGGGAGGGACAGAGGGGATGCTGGGGATGCTCTGGATGATGAGTGTTCTACTCTCTGGCTGCAGATTCAGGTTTCATCAGCTACCCGCCCATCTCCACGTCGCACACACCGTGGGTGACCACGGTGGACAAGGGCACGAGCAGCTCCAGCAGCAGCCACTGGGAGTACTCGGGCTCCAGGCGGGACAGGGAGCGCGAGCGCGAGCGGGAGCGGGACAGGGAGCGAGACCGGGACCGCGACCGCACCCCGACCACCAGTGAATACAACAAGTGAGTGCTGCCCTCCTGCTGCCCCCCGGGGCACCGCAGGGTGTCTGCCCAAGGGCTGGGTTATAGGGGATGTCTGGGGAAAAGCTCCTCTTGATCGGTAACTGCAGCACAGACCAGGAGCTGTGTCACCACCTGATTTCCTGTCTCGGGGTCTGCGGTTTTTTGTTTAAATCCAGCAGAACCAGTTCCTCTTGCTCTCCCACGAGGCCAGTCAATGAAATAGCCCCTCTGTGTTTACTCAGTGTTTCACAGCTCAGTGTGAAGCACTGGCTGCAGGAGCTGCTGCTTCTTGTCTTCTAAATGTCACTGTCAGATCAAAGGACAAACAGCCTGCTCTGCTCCGCTCTCCTGTGGGGCTGGGAGTGCCATTCCCTGGGAGCCAGCCAGGAAATGGGAGCAGAACTGGAGAGACCACCTTGGTGGGAGCTTCTGTGACCTCAGCTGACAGCAGTGCCAGGAGCACTTGGGAAAGGACAGGAGGCTTGGAGCCTCCCTGTGTTGATCTGAGGTGGAGATTGGGCTGCAGAGACTTCCCAAACCCATCCCTTTGGTGTTCAGTCAGCAGCAGCGTCAGTGTTTTGCAGGCTCCAGGCTCAGAAATGCCAATAATCATTCAAAACATGATCAGAATGTGCATTCCTGGCACAGGGTGCTTCCTGCCGGGGAGCTTCCCAGCCCAGGGAGGGAGCAAACAGGGCAGTGTGCTCCTAAATGGTTTTTTTCCCTTTACAAGCTTTTGGGCACTGTGGATGAGAGTGGGGGGAAAGAGGATAGAAGACAAACTTGCTAAAGTTGGAAGAGCTCAGACTCCCGCACTTCCTGGTCCATGCTGGAGCCAAGAGATCAGCACTCCTGAGCACATTGCTGGCATTTCTGGGTGTTGTGGAGCACCCTGGTGCAGGTCAGAGCAGGGCAAGTGGCTGTGCAGTCCTTTGGAGCACTCCCAGCTGATTGATCCTGGGCGTTTATTTGTCCAGCTTGTGTCCAGGAGTGTCAGAACAATGTTTCTGACTTCCTTTCTCCCGAGCCTGAGTATTGTTCCTGCAGAGGGACTCGTTAACCCTTCGGATTTTCAGAAGTTGACTGGGGGGGGTGTAGAGGGGAGTGTGGGATGTGTCTCAGCTTGGGATACACCATGCCCAGTTCTGGGGATTGAATGGGCAGGTAGAGAGGCAGACAGAAATCTGTGCTCACAGTGTGAGGTTGTGAGCCTGTGGGGAAGAAAACATCCCCTTACACAAAAGGATGAGAGGTTATGTGGGGTGTCTGTGCTGAGGGAAGGCCAGCAGCGGGGAGAGGCAGCGATGAGAGGAGCGTGTGTGTGCTGTGCTGCTGCTGCAGGGGCACCCCCGGTCACTGAGAGACTGCAGAGACTTCCCTTCGGTGTTGGTGAGGGGGTTGCAGCCCTGCCCGCTGGCTCAGGCCCGGGGGGCCGTTTCCCTGTCCCCACGTGTCCCCTGTCCCCACAGTGACGACGAGCGGTACCGCTACTACAGCCGCGAGCGCAGCTATGACTTCGAGCGCGATTACCGGCGCAGCCGCGACCGCAGCCGCGAGCGCGAGGAGCGGCACCGCGAGCGCCGCCACCGCGACAAGGACGACAGCAGCAAACACAAATCCTCCCGCAGGTCGGTGGCTGAGTGCTGGGGAGGAACCCAATGATTTCAGAGTAGAATGTCAGCCTGGCTCGTCTCGGCTCCCCCTGTCCGACAGCCTTGGGTGGGAGGAGCCCTCTGGGACAGGGAGAGGAGAGCTCACAGTTGAGTTCGCTCTCAGTGGGTGAAGGAGGGATTGAGCCAGGCTCAGCCTTGAAGCAGAGCTCCAGTCTTAACAAAAGCACACACAAAGGGAAGTGCAAGGCATTACAGAAGCATCAGCTCTTAGTCCTGCTGCTCCTGTGCATCAGGGCAGAGCCCACAGGATCAGTTAGGTTGGAAAAGACCTGTAAAATCAAGTCCAACCTGTGAGCCAGCACCAGCCTGTCACCCAGACCATGGCACTGAGTGCCACATCCAGCCTTTCCTTAAACACCTCCAGGGGCAGTGACTTCATCACATCCCTGTGCAGCCCATTCCAATGCTCCATCACTCTTTCTGTGAAGAGCTTCTGCCTGCACTCAGAAATTGCCTCTTGAGCAGGAGGATCTTGCCCAGAGCCTGATAGTGAGGGGGACGATCGTCTGCACAAATCTGAGACTTCTGGGCCAGAACGTGTCCTGAAATCACAGCTTTTCTGCAGAAAATGGGTTTGCAACAATCTTCCTGGGAGAGCATTCTTCAAGCAAAGCAGCAGCTCTGCTCTCTGGGCTGAGGCAGGTTCTGTGCTCAGGTCCTGTGTCACTTCACATCCCATTAATGAATTGAGCAGAACTGCTTTTGCTCTTTTTTCTTGATGCTTCACCTCCCTTCTTTCAGGTGAAATTCCTGTCAGCTCTGTAGGTAATTACCCTTATTTTGAAACTGGTATCAGGAAAACTCCTATGTAGTGACTGGAGGAAAAAGGCTGGTTTTGTCCTTAAGGAGATGAGTAAGTTTTCAAGGAAGGACTGATTGCTGAAGGGTTGGGAGCAAAATGATAGGAAGAAAGACTGAGACCATAATAAAAACTGAATACAGAACAACTGGAAGCTGAGCTGGTACCAAACAAACAAGTCACTGGCTTTAGGGTTATTTCTCAGCTTCCTCTACTCAAGAATTGATACCTCACTGTAGGAATCCCTGCCCATGGTCCCCTCCAACCCAAACCATTCTGGGATTTCCTGCTGGAGGCACACTGAGGTTTGAGCCTGTTTGAGGCATCTGCAGATGAAAGGGTTTTATTTCCAGCTTCCTGCAAACTGAGCAGTCTGAAGGAAATCACTGACGCTGGTTCCAGTATTAAAGGCCACTCACACTGTCCCAGCACAAAGCCCTGACACATCGGCCACGAGGTGGCTGAAGGTGTTTTGTGGAGAGGCAGCAGCCTTTTATTTTTCCCTATTTTTTTGCCTTTAATGACTGTGAAACCATTTATTAAACCAGTCAGAAAATTACTTGAAGCCAGGAGCTTTTCAGCCAGGTTCTGCCAGTTTTGTGTGTGCTGCTAAACTGGAATTCCAGCTGTGCTGAGAATTTGTGTGTACAGCTGATGCTGTCCCTGCTCGTGGGCCTGTGCCTGCACAGTCACAGTTTATCCTGTGATGAATTTATCTGCTTGTTCCTGTCCTCTGGGCAGTGCTTTAACTCTGCCACCCTCTCACTCCTGGGAGCTCCCTTAGTTTGAACCTGTGAGAGAAGCAGCAGAAAATCTCCTCCCAGGAGGGGCCAAACCAAAGCTGCCCCCTTTTCCTGGTGGGAGGCAGAGCTGCTCCTGGGGCTGTGCTGGATGCAGGGAGCTGCTCCTGGGGCTGTGCTGGATGCAGGGAGCAGCTCCTGGGGCTGTGCTGGATGCAGGGAGCTGCTCCTGGGGCTGTGCTGGATGCAGGGAGCAGCTCCTGGGGCTGTGCTGGATGCAGGGAGCAGCTGGCTGGGCACAGGCTCAGGGCATGCACAGCCTGCTCAGGCCTCCTTCTGCCTGGGACTGCTCCCACATCACAGAAATCCTCTGTAAACATCCCCAGTTATCCACCCACATCTGGAAAACTGGTGAGGAGATAAAGGAGTTCTAAAGCACGAAGGCAGTGAAGAGCCAGGTCAGGTGTGAGTCAGCAGAAGTAGAAACAGGATCTGCCTCCTGTGAGGAAACCCTCATTTCACTCCCTCCACTGAGCCCTTTGCTACCTCCAGCCCAGGGATTTCCCCAACATGTTCAGAGCAGTGGAAGTTTCAAACACCTCTGGGGTTCAGGACTCCTCCTCCTCTCAGCCTCGCTGCTGTGTCAGAATTGTTGGAGCTCCCTCGAGAGTAGAAGAACACTGAGATGTTGCCTGTGGACACTGCCAGGAGTGGCTGTGGCCGTGTGTGACAGTGGCAGTGTGACAGTGGCAGAGTGTGACAGTGGCAGTGTGACAGTGGCAGTGTGGCAGTGTGACAGTGTGACAGTGACAAGTGTGGCAGTGCTGATGCATCCCACAAATGCCTGCCACGCCCTCGGTGCTGCTGAGGTGGCTCCCATTGCTGGGGATCAGAGCCCCTGTGCCCATCGCTGGTCCCTGCTGTGGCAGGGCTGGCTCTGGTGTCACTTTGTCCCCTCTGTCCCCGCTCAGGAAGCAGCACGAGAGCGAGGAGGGGGAGAGCCACCGGCGCCACAAGCACAAAAAGAACAAGCGCAGCAAGGAGGAGAAGGAGGCCAGCGAGGACGGGGCCCAGGAGGGCGAGGAGCAGGACACCAAGGAGTGAGGCAGCCCCAGCCCTCGGCAGGAACTCGCTCCTGTGGAACCAGCATGGCTTTGGTGATGTTTTGGTGGGGGGGGTGATTTTTTTTTATTATTTTTTACTTTTTTCCAAGGGGAAGAGGCTGACTGGGCAAGCCGTGGCACAGCTGGCAGCGCTCTGGGAGCTGAGGCTGCACGTGCCCTTAAACTTCCTTTTTTTGTTTGTTTTTGATACGAGACAATACAGCAGTACTAGTTACAAAGCACTGAGCTACTCTACTCATCCACATCCCTAGGGAGAACTTTGGTGTATCAGATCCTATGGTTTCTGATGGAAGATGGCTTCAGCTGAAACTAATGCAATTAGGTTGTAGTTCTTGGTTCTTTTTGTCATCATCATTCCTTTTTGAGAACTAGGACAGTAAGTGCAACTTGAAATTTATTGTCCAAAGAACAGTGTGACTTAGATCCCGGGAGCCAGCTTAGAGTCTGGTGTCCAGTAGTGAAAAGTCTCATCCCCGAATAAATTTCTTTATGGCTCCAAAACCAGCTTCTGATTTCTCCGTGGCCAGCTGGGCATGTCAGGAGGAGCTGCAGGATCTGCTCCAGGTGGGCACAGGGGCCTGCCTGGATGTGACAGCTTCCAGAAGCTGCTGAGGGCATTCACACAGCGTGTGCAGAGACTCCAAAACTGGCTTTTTTTATCCATTGCAAAGGTAGTTCTGTCATGTTACACCTCTGTGTGGGGAATCAATGAAGATCCATAGTAAGAGCATGAATTTCTCTTTAATTCTTTTTGACTTAACTATTTTATTTCCTTTTTTTACTATGAGTTGACTGAATAACTTAGAGTGCAGTAGAGAACACCAAGTCCCAGTTAGCAGTTTGCCCTCGTGGGGTTGGCGTTTCTATTTGGGTATCACCAACACTCCTGTCCAATGCATTCCTTTCCCTTAGATCCCAAAATAAATTTAGTCGAATTCCAAAGTTTCTTTGGACTTAGTTTGGTTGGGGAAGGGGCAATGGAGATGTTTCTGGGTGGGAAGAACGGGAAATAATTCTGAGGGGTTTTGGTCTGTCTGGTCCATAGGATCCTGCCCTTCTGTTCGTGTGAGTCCACAAATGTCTCATTTTCCTTTGACTTGTTATTTAAAACTGTCTGAAATATTTGTCCTAAAATAAGATGGTTCTGAAATGTTCTGTATTTTTTGGTATTGTAATCTCAGAAGTCTTGAGTGTGCTGGCTGTGCCAGGAGAGCCCTTTGCTTGTGGGTTCAACGTTGTGACAATGCAGGGATGGGTTTGTAACTGCAGAGCCCAGGGGAGGAGGAGCAGAACTGGGGCTCCTGCTGGATTTTGGTTTTCATGGAGCTTTTCTGACATGCTTTGAGCTCCTGGGAAGTGTGTGTGCACTGAGCCAGGGTTAGTGGGATCAGGCTGCAGGGTGTGCAGATTTAGGAATATCCCTCACTGCCCCCTGGGCAGCTCTGCAGGCTGCAGCAATCCCAGCTCTGGCACTGGCTGTGGAGCGAGGGAATCCTCCTGGCAGCTCCTGCTCAGGGCAGGGCTGCAGCTGGGAGTGCCCAAAAGCTTTCAGGAGCTTGGGATGAACTTGCTGCTCCCTCGGAGAAATCCAGAGCAGAGTGGTGAGGAGTCAGGAGTGCTTGGTCTGTTCCCTGGCACCAAACACGACAGAGGTGCCCACCCTCCCTTCCAGAGCCCAGGGGCAGTGCCAGGGGCAGAGGGGCCCAGACCCCTGCCCAGCCTGCATTTGGTGATGATGGGATGTGCTGGTGCCAGAGGGGGCCCAGACAGTGCCCCCATCTCCCTCTGAGCTGGCTTTTCCTGCCTGAATCAGGAACGGTGCTGCTCCTGTGCTGTGGCACCCAGGTGAGTGGGGGTTGGCCCCAGCTGAGGACATTTGTCCCACCTTTGACTGCTCAGGTGTCCCTGGTGCCTCTCCAGGGGTGGCCAGAGCTGTTCCACTCCCTGCTCTCCTGCACTGTTGCTGTGACACAATTAATGGTGACACAGCCAGTCTGCATCCCTCCAGCCCTGCTGGGGCTGTGGGAATGGGAACAGGGAATCCAGCATGGATTCAGTCAGGGCTGCACCTCCTCCTGGGTTATTTGGGTCCAGCTCATTCAAGTCACAGAATATGCTGAGGTGGAGAGACCTTCACTAATGGGGGGGCAGGCTTTTGGGGCCAGGAGCAGCTGTGAATGTGAATATGAATTTTCAGGTAAATGGTTTTAAATTGGTGCATTTTCATTAAATAGAGGTAAATTGTTTGCCTTTACTATCAGGGAAATGTAAAGGTGGGGTGTTGGAAATAATCTGTACTTGCATCAGGAAGCTGCTGCAGGTTTACTGCTCTTGGGATGTGGGGTTTACTGGTGATGAGGGATTTTTCCCAGCCTCAGTGGATTTCAAGATAGTCCAGCTCCTTTCCATGGAAAAGCAAAGACAATTCCACTCTTTCCTGCCTCTCAGGGTCAGTTTTTTGCTGAGGTGAGCTGTTCTGGGGGCATGAGCTGCTACATGGAAAGAAAAGGGTAAAGACCACACCTCTAATCCATACTTTTCAGCAATATTACAATAATTTATAAAGGCATCGAAACAAAGTCAACATCTATTAACAAGCTGATTTTGGAAACAAAATTTAAATTAAGAGGACATTTTGGTGAAGTTGAAGGCACCTTGAAAGGAGATGGAGTAAAAATGGTTCTGCAGCCTCCTCCTCCCTCCACTGCCAGCCCAGCAGCTGCACAGCTCTTCCCTCCTGCCCTTGCCCCACGTTTGGGGCAGGCACTGGGAATCACCCTCTCTCTGTCCACATCAATATTTACTGTTCCAGGCACAGATTCTGCACATTGATTGGAGAGAGATAAAAAATTGCTTCATGTTTTTGTGTCCCGGCGAGGTCAATGATGAGTTTTCCTCTGTGGATTATTTTGCTCTCAGCATTCAGTAGAACAGGAAATCAGCCCAGGAAGCCCCAGTTGAGCTGTCAGAGTCCCCAGGGCTGTTCCTCAGCCCCACCAAGGCTGCAGCCAGGGTGGATCCAGGGCTCCTGCTGTGTCCTGAGCTCTGGACAGGCCCTGCTGGCCCTGCCCGCAGCTCCCACGCAGGAGGTGAAGTCACTGTGTGTAAACAAGGCCCAGGGACAGCAAATGACAAATTGCCAGCCCAGGAGAAGCTTCAGCCAGGGCTGGGCTCTTTCCTGCAGGGCTGCTACAAGGAATTAAACATTCATTCGAGGCAGCATTTGGACAGGGGACAGACTCCTTGGATTCTTACAAAGCTGGTCCTGCAAGAGGTGCAGCAGAGGCAGCACAGGAGGAAAGATCTCTCAGTGCAGCCTGGTCTGAGAAAAAACCCTCATTTCTACTGCTCATTAAGCTGCTAAAAAGGGGAATTGCTTCAGGTGGAGTTTGCAAGGAGGAACTTTCACAGTGTCAGAGGTCAAACCACCTTGCCTGGGCTTCAGTTCTTTAATTCTGAACTTCAACTGAACTGCAGTTCAAGTGGGATTGAACTGAAGCCAGGCTAGGCTCAGTCCCCTTCTGGAGGTGACATTTCCTGCAGCCAGGGATCCTTTAAGTTTCCCCTGATCCCATGAGTTGATATTTTGCCCCAGCTGCAAGAGGGACATGAACAGAACTGCAGGAGAAATCTCACCTGCCTGACAGTGCAGGTGCTCCTGCCCCTGCCTGAACCCTGCCCCTCATCACTGGAAATATCAAAATCAGACAAACAGCAGGGCCAGGGCTGTCTGTTACCAGCCTCTTCCCTTCCTCACCTGCCTTCTGGGGAAAAGCTGCTTTCATCAATCCTAAAACCAGGGAAACCCGTGTGCAGTCAGTGAGCCTTGCCCTTGACCTTTGGTAAAGTCACATTTTGCAACATCATATTCCAATGAAACCACTCTTGCTGCTACTTTGAGAGTGGTTCTTCAAGCTGTTGGAATTGTCCCTTTGCAATAAATCAGTGGAGATAGGATCCTAAAGTGGGATTTGTGCCAGGACCCTCAGAGGCAGCACAGCTCCACCAGGTTCACCCAGCAGCTCTGAGTTACCGTGGGGTTTGGATGTATTCACACATTCCTTGGGTTACTGACACCTAAAAATAAGAGGACTGGGAAATCCTGATAAATAGGAACTGTCTAATTGCGTCCCCAGCCTTACAGATTTAGTAGCTGTTTTTAAAAGCCTCTGTTTTAACCCATTCAAATACTCAATGGAAAGCAGAGCCCTAAAATCAAGGCAAGCCTCAGCAGCCTCCGGGGCAGGCTGTGGAGAATGAGCAAGGAGAGCTTTCCCTGCACCACCAATCCTAAGGAGCTGTAGGGAGCCTGGGAAGCTCCAACAACAGTTGGATTAACCCTTACTTTGAATTCCACATCCAGATTTGTTGGTAAAATGTTTTCCATAAAAAGGAGTCTTCTGTGGCACTGCACCAGGAGCAGGAGTGGAGCAGTCCCTGTTTCCCTGTCAGCTGTAGCCTGGGTGGTGCCCAGCTGCTGTTGGATCCCTGGAGGTGTGGGGGGTTTGTTGCAGCTGTCACACGAGGCTCCCTGGCCAGGACACCACGGTCAGGGTGACTTTGTTCCTCTGCTCCTTCAGCATTGGGATTAACTCCGAGTTGCTCATTCCTACGGCTGGCACTCCGTTCACTGCCACGATTTCATCTCCACACCTGCACAGAGACAGGAGCCAGTCAGGACTGGGGTTATGGTTAACCCTGCACCCCTGAGCCCACCCTGAGCCAAAACACCAACTCCTCTCCTCCCACCAGGGCTCTGGGAGCAAAGCCCAGCTCCCTGCACTGAAGTGTGTCCCCTCCCTGTGGCTGTGGCAGCCCTGCCTGCCCAGGAGCCAGCTCCGCTGCCTGTGGGGTCCTGCGGCCCCACCCTGCTCCTCTCACCAGGATCTCTCACCAACAACCACCTCAGCAGAGCTCCAGTTAAGGTTCCTGCACAGGACGTGTTGCTTCTGTTGGAAAACTTTTCCTAATCCAAGAGGTTTTATACTCTGGAACCTCCAAGAATCATCTCAAACTTTCTACTTTCACCTAATCACTCAAACCCTTCACAGTTAGGTTTTAAAGGGCTGTAAATTCCTTTTCGTTGTACCTTTATGGAGAAACCAAAACACTGCGTAATGAAGGGCTTAGTTTGTTACAAGTTGGCAACAGTATTAACTCTGAAATGAATGCAAGAAGGATTCATTATCTCGGAGCTGAGCTCCTTCCAAGGGTCAAAAAGTCTGGGAAAGCCCCCCGGCACTGGTGGTGGTGACGATTCCCCCGGGTACCTCACACCTACTTGAGTTTCCTGTCGCGGAATGCCGGAGTCCCGGGCACGATGGTTTTGATGAAGAAGGGTTGGTTGCCTTTGCTTTCCTCAAAGCCTCCCACGATGCTGAAGCCCCAACTTTCCAGGTTTCCTTTACTAAGGACAATGTCTTGACAGAAGTGAAGGTAACTGTGTCAAAAACAGAGAGGCTGTGAGGAAAATTGCCTGACCAGGAGTTTCTGTCTTCCCTCATGGAAAGCACAGCTATGAACAGCCTCATTTTCCTGTTTTTAGGATTTGCAAAGCATATTACAGGGTTAATTCTCAAATGGAATGATGCCAGTCCTTTAGAAATCTTCTCTCAGTGTAGGTTAAGAGCTAAGAGGGAATCACCCGGCTCTAAAGGGGTTTGGGACCTGCAAGACTGCTGAATAACTTCATGAATTCTGCTAATGAACACCCACAGCACCCGTGACAAACTCAAATGAACAGTGAGCAGCAGCTACACCCATGCAATTATTGAGAGCAGAGGATTTCTTATTCCCTCTGTGCATTGCATTGCTACAAGGAAGGTTTGCAGCACCACTGGCAGCAAATGTGAGGTGCAGCAGCTGCCAGACCAGAGCAGGGAAGGGCTTTCCTGCAGGATCCAGGATGTCACTTCACATATGGGGCTCCTCGGTGAGAGCTCCCTGGTTTTGGATGCCAGCCAGGGACGTTTGTCTGCTCAGGGAGCCTGGGGAATGTGGGATGGAAGTGCCTGCAGCACTGACTGCCCGGGCTGGTGGCACAGAGCCCCCAAAGGCCTTGGCGAGGTGACACAGGAGGTGTGGCAGGAGCTTCTCGAGTGCCCTGGCTCCCAGAGCGGCTCCATCCCGGCTCCAGCTCAGGTTACATCCTGGCACCGCGGAGCTGTGAAACTGCTGCTCATCATCACCCCGCTCAGCTATTCCAGCAGCTAAACTTTTCCTAATAAACGTTCTTGCCTCGAGGGCTTTGCTTGAGCAGTTTGCAAGGAGTTTCAGATTTCAAAAGCCTTCCCAGTTAACTTCTCACCAGGAGAAAGATCCAATTATCGACTTTCAAACTGTAATTTACTTTTGTAGGAGTTTTTCACACATAAACACCAGGAGACCCAGCTCCAACTGATTCCCCCATGGTTTCCTTCCACAGGTACTACACAAGTGCAAAAGCACAGCTCTGAGCCATGGCTGTGGCAGCTTCTGTAAATAAATGGCCCCAAGAGCAACAGTGGTGGGTGCTACGTCAGCACAGGACATAAATAAAAACATCAGGCACATTCTCCAGGAGCTGGAAAGAGCTGTTTGCTAGGAATCAGGTTTCCATATTAAAAAGGGGTTTTAGGAAGAGAAACTTTAATTCACTACAATCCAAAATAACTGTGAGAAAATAATCTGAGAGTTTAGGGAAAGTCAAGATGCAGGTTTATGGTGCCAAGCACGCTGCTGAGCTGGCACTTCCTGGGCCCTGCTGGAGTTTGGAGCTGCAGCAGGGCCGGGACTGGGAGCTCCTCATGGTTACTGTGGGAAGAGTCAGAGTGGAGTCAGGTAAACCCCAGGGAAGAGGGCAGCAGGAAAACTGCTTTTCCACTCCTGAGACTTCACAAGCCACACAGTGCACTTTCAAGAGGCAAAGGTTTTAGAGAGAAAAGATCAATCTGTAAACTTCTGTTTCTGGTACCTTTGGGATCCAGGGTGTGTTGGGTTAGGACATGGGCCCAGTCCTAACCAGTTTTGAGATGGTATTTTAGACTATCAGTGGCTGGCATAGATTTAACTCGATTTTTAATGCTAGGAAGAAATCCAGGTTTCTGTTTGACAGAAACAGAAACCACAGATTCAAGAATCAAGGCCTGAATGAAGCACTGTGGGCTCAAGTGTTGCAAGGATCAAAGACCCTTCCCTAGCCTTGAGCACTCGTTTCAACTCACACCTTTCAGCATCACCTCTGGGTTCAAACTAGAAAGAAATACACTCCTCTAAAAAGAAAGGGATAATTCTACTGAAGCAGAGGAATAACTGAGGAAAAAGAAAGCTGAACAAACCCAAAACTGCACATGCAAAGAGCTTTGAGCTTTCACTCTGCAGGACATTCCAACACAGTGAGGCCAGGGCAGCCAAAAGGAGCAGATCCCAGTGGCACAGCTGGGGCTGAGGGCACCAGACCCAGTTTGGGCTCATTTCTGGGGATTTCTGTGCCAGTGTGGTGCTCACAGGACCCATGTAATGGACATGGGCCTGCAGCACTGGGGGTTTGGTCCTGGGCAAAGGAACCCTGCCTTGGGTGGGTCAGGACCTCCCTGCAATGGAACCAAAGCACACTGAGGACACTGGGATGTCCCTGCAGCTGCACAGCTGAGCCAGCCTGAAATGCCAGAGGCACCCTGGACATCCCCAGGTGACAAACATGGGTTCTGTGGGTCACCAGCCAGTTTCTACCATGTCTCACTGGGAGCAGAGGGGAAAAGGAGTGAGGAAGCACAGGAATTCCAGCCCTTTTTAGTGCTGGAAACAGGAGGAAGGTTCTGTCAGATGCTGAAGTGGAATGACCTTGCTGTGTGCCTCCTACCAACCCTCACAGCCAGAACTGCAGACAAATTCCAAGGCCAGAATTCAGGCTGGGGTAAAAGGAAGTGAAGAGCAGAAAGGACACCTGGAATCACTTCTTGCTTCAGGAGTTACAGTCAAATGAAGGGGGAACATCAATACCAGCTGCAAAGGAACTTCCAGCAATGCATTAAATGTCAGGACACTCCTGGAAGGAAGGCAGATCAAGGTGCAGAGAAGACTCCAGTCCCTGCAGCAGAGTGTGGGGAAGCTGCAAGTCACCTGACAGCCAGAAAAATTGGGAAAGGAAGAAAAGAAGCCCAGCCAGTGTGCAGTGTGTGCCTTGGTGAAGGTCACTGCAGCTGCAGCACAAGGAACAAACACCAGGCAGCATCTGAGGGTCTGTGCCCTGGTTTGGGCTGCCCAGATGCAGCTCAGGGCCAGCTCACACCTGACCTGCCTGGAGCAGAGCCAGGCCAATTCCTGGTGGAGCACAGGGAGCTGGGAGGAGGTGCTGAGCACAGGCCAAGCACAGGAGACACAAAAGCTGCCTTTCCCTGGGCTGGTTTGTTGGGCATTTCCAGGCTGCTAGGTAACACAACAGAGGCTTTGTGAGTGCTTCTTCTTTAGGTGTCTCAAGAAACAAGGCTGTCAATGATCCAGGCATCCCACAGAGGGTTTGGCTTTATGTTCCACTTGCAGATTGGGATAACAACAGACTCTGCCTTTCAGTGTTTTTTGTGTAACTCAAAAGGGAAGGAGCCAGAGATTCGCCTCTCCAGAAAGGAGAGGGAAATTCAAGCTTCACTTGCAACTTCTCAGGTTAAAACCTGTGCTAAGCCCGTGGTGCAAAGCTTTGCAGCAAAACTCAGCTGTGCAGAATCATTTCTGCTTCGTGCTGAAGATGACACAGTTTCAACAGCCAAGAAGAGTTAGGCTGAAAGAATGTCTGCCCCTAAGTGAGATGATCAGATTGGAAACTCGTAAACAGCCCAGGTGTCTCTTGGCTGTGTTAGGGGATCCAGAAAGAACCACAGAGAGATTTCAGTCAGTACTTTAGCAAGGACTGTATCTAACCTTGACTATTTTTCTTTAAAAAGGGTGTTTCAGGGCTTCTGAAGCATGGTTACTGTCCAACAGGAGTGTGGGAAGGATGGGTCACTCCAGAAAAACAGTGGAAGTTCCTTATGCACTCATTATTCTATGATCTCATTGGCAAATGAGGCGTTCCACTGCCTTGCAGCTAAACAGGAATACCAGGAATGCTTCCAAGTTCATCAACAAAGTAATTAATTTCTAGTGTTTGAGTGAAAGTCAGCCCTGTAATTACCAGCTCCCTACACAGTCCCTGACAAACATACCTGGGCAATCCAAGCCACGTGATCCAGAGGGGAGACCAGCTGAATCCCTGCTCCCTGATGTCCAGGGCTGTCTCTGGGGAGTTCAGGGAGAGGATTTCCAAGGCTTTCAGTGTTACTGAGTGGGAAGCTGCATTGGATTTCAGTGCTGAGACAGCTTCATAGTAGTTCAGATGAGTCAAATCGATGCCATTTATGCTCAGAAGTACATCCCCTGTTGGTGAAATAAAATGGGATTATTACAGACATTGGGCTATGGAGCCCATTTCAGCCTCAAGGGGTCATGGGCACCCTGTTTCCAGCCTCTCTTTAGTGTCCAAGTCCAGCTTCCACTGAAAAAACCCCACAGATCCTAAAGGATAAAGGGTGTGAGAGCCTCCCTTACCTCTCTTGATCCTGCCATCCCTGAAGAGGCATCCAATGGGCTGCACACTTGTCACATAGATGGGGAGCTTGTTTTTGTTATCCCTTCCACCTCCAATTGTGATTCCCAAAGATTCCTTTGGCTCCTTTTTTATTGCAACTGTCTTCTCATGGCTTACATACCCCTGAGGCAAATCCTACGAATGAATGATAGCACAAAATGCAGCTTCATTAATGCAATTAACAGAAGCAGCCCAGCTCTGGAAGACAACATTTGTATCCTTAATCCAGAGCATTCCAGCAACATTGCTGGATGGCAAAGTCAGCTTCCCATGTCCTTGCTGTGGGCGGGAATACAGAGCAGCATTTCTAAGGTGAACCACCAGTGCTGTCCCAATGATCCCAAACCCATTTGCTGCAGGGAGATGCTCCCTCTGAGGAGGGAATTTTGCACTCAGGAACAAGCTGTGAGCTCATCTCAAGGCTGCTGATGCCAAGCAATGAATCTCTCCCTGACTGAATGTTCATGTTGCAGTGAAGGCACACTTTAGAGCACAGGCTGTACAACAGGGTGTAAATGCTACTCAGGATTTAAATGCAGCAACCACACTCCAGCCACTCAGGACAGCAGCTCCCTGAGCTCCAGGGACACTAAACACACCAGGCTGAGCAGCTGCAGCAGCTTTGTCACTCAGCTGAAGTTCTACACAGGTGTTCTCTCTGAGTTCAGCACACTGGGGATTGTCCCCTTGCTCCTGCTGTTTGCTGTGCCCCACAGAGGGCTGGCAGACACACACTGCAGTCACAGCAGCACCTGGGGATTCTTCTCCCAGACCACAGAGGCCTCTGGCTCCACACCAGCTCAGCTGGGTGTCACTGCAACACCCTCTGCATGTGGGGCTTGATGGATGGCAAGAACCAAATCCCAAAAAGTCTGATGGATGGCAAATTTCTCATTGCCCTTTCCAGACAATACCAGGATTTAACACCTGCACCAACACTGCACCTTTTTCCCTTAAACTGATGTTTCCCTGTAGATGACAAAGTGGTTCTTCAGTACCAAAAGCCCCAAGCAGAATGGAGCTGCTGATCAGCCTCCTGTGATAAAACACCATCACAGAACAGTACAATCCCTCTGCTAGACCAGGAATGAGCAGCATCTGTGCCTCATTCCCCAGCCCCACCTTCTGGTAGCTGGATTTCCGTCTGTAGTGGTTCTGCTCTGGTCTCCTGCGATGGTGCACTGGGCTGCCCCCATTGCTGCTGCTGCTGCTGCTGTTGGAGGTGCTGCCATCCTCCACTGGCTCCCCCAGCTGCACCCCAGGCTGCCTCAGGATCACAAAGTTCACTCTGGATTCCGTGGTCTGCCCAGAGAAACAAGAGGAAATTAAAAAGATAGACAGATGGGTTAGAAATGAGGGACAGCCCTCATTGCCTTGATGAGAGAGAAGGGTTGGCATCAGTTCCTACAGACGTTCTCCAACAGGTCCTCAATGTGATGCAAAGCCTTTTGTGAGGAGCCAGGGAATGTGATTGGGAAAAGAAACAGGGAATTAGCAACCATGAGTCAGAAGGAACAAGAATAGAGGCAGGCTTCACTCGTGCCTCCCTCCCCCACAAACACCAAACAAGAGAAGGTGGAAAGGGATGACTGATTCCTGCACTTTGGTGCAAATAACCAAAATAGCCTCTTGTGTTGTGCTGCAGAATGAGCAGAGCTGCAACACTGGCTGGTTCACACAGTGATCATGACAGGCACTGGTTGCTTTTATTGCACGGGAAGTTGTTAAAGCTCTTTCCCTCCCAGCTTTGTTCCTCTATTGTTCACCATCTCCCATCCATTTTTTCCCCAGAGTACCTCTGGTTAAACACTTCACCAGCTGCAAGCCTGGCCTTGGCAGGGCTGAGGGGAAGTGCTCCCATTGTTCCTGCTGCTCTCACTGGGTTTGTTCCTTCAGATCACCTGACAGAGCCTTACTGTGAAGGGCTCACTGGGGAAGGCCCACGTGCTCACTTGCAGAAATGCAGTTGCTGCTCTCACTCCTTGCCACAGGACCCTGTTTCCCTGGTGCCACACTGAATTTCCTGGCCTTGGAAGAGGGACTCTGTAAGTTATACTTAAACAAGGATTTCAATTAGCCCTCAGAGGAACAGATCATGTTTGGGAACTGTTGCAGTTTTACACAAATGTCACCTCCAAAGAGATTCAACTCCCAAACCTCATGAAGGCAGTTCTGAGACTTTGGTTGCTGGTTCCAGTGGGATCAAAAGAGCTCCTCATATGGGAGTTGTGTGTGCATTGCAACAAAAATGCAGCAGCACTTGTGGGATGCAAAAAAATTCTAAGAGGCCACAGAATGGAAGCACAACATAAAAAAGGATCTCAGTGCTGAACTCTGTTTTTTCTCCCATGGCACTGCACTGCTCTGATAACTGTGAGGAGAACTGGCTCTCCCTCCTGCTGACCTCACATCCTTTCTGGGATATAAACAGAATGGGATGAGGTGCATTGTGTCAGGATCTGGAGATAAAAACACAAACTGGAGCCACTCGCCTGGGGAGATAAAGAATTTAAACTGATCTGTGTGATATCTGCTGCACATGCAGCAACCCTTAATCCTTTAACCAGAATTCCTTGCCCACTCCTTCCACTGAAACGTCTGGCATGCTGCAACAGGAGCACATTCCACAGGGAAAGACCACCCCTCTTCTACCCATTTAGTACCTTGGAATGTTTTTAGCCTGAGGTGCACCATGTCTTTTCCAGCCTCTCTTCCCAAATACAGGTAAAATAGGGAGAAAGGGCTTCAGATCAGTCCAAAGGGATCTGTTCTGTGCTGCCAGCCCATCCCAAGTCCCAGCCAGCACCTTCAGTGTTGGACTGCTGGAAGCACAAGAGGCTGCTCTGATCCCTCCCCCTGTCTGCTGCACAAATCCACACAGTGCAAACCAACATTCCCTCTGCAAGAGAGGCTGCAAACACCGCACAGGAGATCCAGTCTCCTCAGATGAACCCCTGTGCAATGAGCCACTGCTTCCCCTTAGACCTGTCAGGGATGACTCAGGGATTCCAGCTCTTGGTGTTTATCTTCATTTGGAAGCGGTGCTTCCCACACATCCACAGGGGAGTCACTTTCCACGGGAGATTTGGGGCAGTGCAGGTTGCCCTGGTGTGTTCTGATAGCCCCTGCTCAGAACAGGAGCTCTGCCATCAGCCACTCAGAGCCATTTCCACACAGCCTATTCACACCTGAACTCACCTGAATTATCTGGGCAGCAGCTTCAGGCGTTCCTTGCCTCAAATCCTGGCCATTTATTGACAGGACTCTGTCATTCCGACTCAGCTTCCCATTCTTGGCTGCCAAGCCTCCCTCTAAGAGATCCAGGATAAAGATCCCTGCCTCGTCAGTCTTCCTGATCAGTTTGATTCCCAAGGGCTCGGAGCGGTCTCTCTTCACCAAGGTGACGTGGATCACTTCCCGGTTTGTGGAAGGGGAATCCTGCTGTGCAGTCTTGCTGGAAAAGCCCTTCTCCTGCAGGACCATGAGGTGGAGAACAGGCCCTGGGTGGCGCAGGAAGGAGACAGCCTGGCAGTGAGTCACACTGCTGATGTTGACGCCATTCACCTACAGAGACAAACAAAGCACTCACTAATCAGAGCCCACATTAATTAGGTACTGTCCGCAGTGTGGGGCATGGCCAGGCTGGAGCAGGATGGAAAACTCCTTGTGCAATCTCTGATGCAAATTAGGGAGCAAAATTTTCTAAAAAAGAATGAAGAAAGCTGATGGAATTAGACTGTAATTGGTGAATAACTGAGGACAGGGCAAGACAGGACAACCCACAAAACCAACAAATCTGAAGATGTTCAATCATTCCTTCCATCCCATGGCAATGCTTTTCCTTAACCTCCAGCATTCAGTACAGACTTGGAGGAGACTCAAAACTCCCCTTTTGAGTGGTCAATAGTCTACAAGCTTCTGGAATCATCCATCTAATTGTGCTTTTATCAGGGTGACTCTGAGAAGGCAACATTTTGCTTTGCCTGTTGTCACATCAGATTCTGTGCAGTGTTTTAGGATGTTAATAGGGCTCCTAAGTGTGGGATCTGCCCTATTTACTGTGACATGGACAATCCACCTGGATAAAACAGGAGTCACTCCAGCTCCACCTGAGAAACCAACTCGGAGGTCACATCACCCACTTGTGTGGGGGGGGCTGCCAGCCCTTCCTGATGCCCAATCCCACGGGATAATGAGGATTTATGGCTTGGCAGATGATTGGGCAGCCTGGCTGGAGGTGCTAACAGTTGTCACCATGTGTACAAGGTGTCACCTCGGTCACCCAGGGCCACAGAGCCCTGCCAGTGGGGGCAGTGCCCCGGCCGTGGGTCAGGCTGGGGCTGGAGCTCTGCATTACTCACATTTTGGAGCTGATACTCACTGCCAGTCAGCAGCTCTCACCCTGGACCTGCCCATGCAGAATATGCAGCTTAAGCAACACAGTGGAGCAAGCAATTATGAGACTTCCTAACTGGAACAGAGAAACGAGGCTGCTGTGTGAAATTTACCAGGTAGGAATCTTTTACTTTATCCAAAATGGCCTAAATTTCAAAAAGCTGTCAAATATGCAAAGGAAATAGGAGTCTGGCTGGAATGAATGCCAAAAGTGTTCCTGAGCCCCAGCAGACACACAATGCTGCTGACACAGAGCTCTGATCAGTGATCTAAAACCCTCAGCTGCAGAGATCTCCCAGTTTTTCCAGGCACTCTCCTCCCCCAGTCAAGGGAAGCAGTGAGGCTACCAGGGTGGTTTCCTACCTCAAGGATGTGGTCCCCAGGAGCAATTCTTCCATCAGCAGCAATCACAGAGTCCCGCAGCACCTCCTGAACCACGATGTTCCCCAGGGGAGTGTCCTTACCCCCAACTATCCTCATCCCCAGCTCTTCCTCCGGATCTTCCCGGTGGATTTCGATGGTGGTGGTTTCAGCCACAAGACTGGTTCTCTGAGGAAGGTCTGCTTGTGGAAATTGAAGGGAAAAAACTACACATTAACAGAATTTTCCTTTTCACAACACCCCAAGATGCAAACCCCTGGCAGGTTGTGTTCAATGTAGCATTTGGAGGGAAAGTAGCTATCAGGAGACACAAAAACTTTAAAACCCCTCTCTTTCTTTACAGAAGTTTCTCCAGAATTTTCCCCATTTTCTCCTAGCTTTTGGTGAATTCAAACTCTTTATTGTTGTTGCTTGGGGTTTATTAAAGGGCATTCACTATGGTTTGGCTATATTTAGAGATTTATTTTTCTCCTGTGACAGCTGGCCTGCTAGGAGCACGCACATAACAAATTCCAATTTCCATGATGCCCATGAGGGAAAGGGACTACCCAGCTGTAATTACTGCTCTGCAACTTCCTTCCTCTAATTTCCTTTGCTCCCCTTTTCCCATCCCCCCTGTAACACAGGAGGAATGTTTGGCTGCTTCACAGCATGCTGGAGATTAAGCCATGCTGCACTTTGAAGATGAGAGTTGTTAGCAAGTGGGACGAGCTCTCCCAGCACAGGGACACTCAGGCAGCCCCAGCACTGTCAGGGTGAAGGGCAGGTGTCACACCAGAGATGCAAAACCTGCTCCAGGTGTGCTTTGGGAAAAAGCCAACAGGGAACTGAACTGACCTGTGAGTTACCTCTGTCCCAGGCACAGGGCTTGAAAGCTGAGCCTAACTTTGAGACAAGGTACTGAGGTTTCCACGCTGCTGCCTCCTACCAAGCTGAGACAAGTGCTGCTACGCTGAAGTGGAGATGGTGATTTGATCTGCAAGGCTTTCAGAGCTGCCTGTTAATCCAAAATCTAACTTATGCTAGAAAAACACCAGGAGGGAGGTGCTGACCACTCCAGGAAACTGACTGTATATTTAACTTTCCTAACAAGATTAAAAAGAACCTGGAACACTTCCTAGTTACTGATTCTTTGGCTTCTGCGAGGGCTTTAAGTGCTCCACGTTTACATTGACAGGGACAGAATACTGCAAATGTTTGCTGCAGTCTAGCAGGGATTCTCCAAATGGTTTTGCAGTTTTGTGCTTGTGAGCAGACTCTGCCACCTGTGATGCACATGAATGCATCTCCTTTCTGCTCTAGCAAAGAGCTGCCTCTGATGGCTCCTAATGGCTGAGTAGCATTGAGGATATCTGACAGTGCTGGGGACACTTAAAAATTGCATTTTCTGAGATAATTGCCTTGTTTTTATATGATGAAAGGTAAATACATAGTTCCAATTTTGTACCAAATTCTCACCTTCTTCAGTCTCCTCAAAAGCTGGATTAACCAGTCCAGGCTCTGCAGTCCCCAGTGACACCACAGCAGCTCCAGAGCTTTCTGCCACAAGTGAGGAGCCTCCACTCAGCACCTCTGGATCCTTGGGCGTGTTTGTCTCCCCCCTGGCAGGAGGATCTTCCTTCCCTTTGGAAATGGGATTCTTTTTCCGCTGGAGTTCCGATTTGTATTTCTTGAACCCAGGACACCTGGAGAGAGATTGGCTGTCAGTGACTGTCTCTGCCTGGGCAGGTGACCCAGCACACGAGAGCTCTGACAAACCTGTGGGAAGAAGCTGGCTCCAGATCCAGTGCAGTGCTGGTGCCTCAGATGCTAAAACTGATTCTCATTTGACCTTCAGTTTCTACTTATACAAGTACCAGCTTAAGAGCATGTTTGTTATTTCACTACTTTTGAAATTATTAAGCAAAATTATTTGAAAAAGAAGAACGTAATAGAAACAGGAGTCTCCCTTGCTAAATATTTACCTGGCAAACACTCCATGAAGAAAACAATCCCTCTTAAACATAAGCAAATACTCAGCTCTGACGTTGTAGAGATCACTAGGAACTGTACCTTGATGCAAAGAAAGTAGCTCAAGTTTCAAGCTCAGCCTTGAATTAGGCTTTGTTTTAACACACCAGCTACACACAAGATCAGCAAGGGAGGATTGGGCATTTTCTGTTGTGGAATGAGACCTGACCCTGGTCCACTCCCAGTCCATGCAGGTGATGGCTCTTCCTGAATGGGAGCAATTCAGTTCCTAATCCCACTGACTGCTCTCCACAGAGATCCCAGAATTGGGATGTAATTGCACATACAAAGTGCCCTGGATGCAGATACATCACCAGCCTGTCACAGCACCAATGGGTGAGGAAGAACAGCTCTTTCATTAGGAGTATTTCTAAAAAAGGTGACAGGTGAGGAGGTGATAAATGCAAAAACATCACTTTCAGAGACATGAGTAGTATTGGGTGTTTATCAGAGTCATTTCTCAAATGAAAATGAAATATTTACACTCTGACTAAAGAAGTCTCATCCCAGTATTACTTCCTCTGGTTTATTCCTACTCATTTAATCTCCAAACAATAAAGTAACTGTGAACTTAATGACAGAAGCTGATTGATCCACTTGTGCACACGTCCCTCTTAAGATATCAAAAAACAAATTCAATTTGCAAAAGGCAGGGAAATGCCCCAAGAAAATAAGCTTCTAGGTGCTTCTTATTTCCTTAAATCTTCACCTATCAGTTAATCTCACTTAAACAAAAAAAAAATATCCAAATCCCAGTGTAATTTTCTTATCTTCTAATTTTTCCCCCACTTTTCATTCCGACTGTGCCCACAGCCCAGGTGAAATAGCCTCGAATCTAAAAATACTCTATCCCAAAGAAAGATACAAACAACTGGGAAATATAGAAGAGAAAGATACAGTTTCCAGGCAGGTCTCTAATGTAAACATTCCTCCCTCCCCTGTGTGTAACTCCTGTGCCAGAGGGATTACGGAGTGACAGGAGTTTACTGATAGCAGGGCAGATTTGCAGAGCAGAGGAAGGCCCAGCCCTGGTGTGAGCCATGGTCCCAGGACTCAACCCAGCCTGATAACAGCCAGGACAAAGGGCTGCTTCAAGAAAAAGAAGATTATAAACTTTCACTGAAGGGAAAGGGGCACTCAAGCACCTTCCATCCCTGCCCCAGCTCTAACACCAGCTCCCAGCTTGTGAGGACTGAAGACAAGTAAGAACCACAAGGGTACATCCTTGGCAGGAGCTGCAAAGGTATCCTAAGTGCACCTGTTCCCTGGCTGGCTTATTTTTAAAATATGTCATTGCCACAACAAACTACAACACAGCTGAAGGAAACAAGCCTGTGGCATTTCTCACTGCTGACAAATACATCCTGCCAAGGAAGGTCTGTTCCACCTGCAGCAGGGCTTGCACTTAGCTCCCTTCCCTGCAAATCATTAACCAGGTAGGAACAAGGGTTCTGCAGGCACCATGGCAAGAGCTCTGTCACCTCCACTCCTTTTAAAGTGACAATATCCTGCCTGCCAACGGCTCAACCAGCAGTGGAAGCACCAAAAAGTCTCCCTCCCTCTGCACAAGAGGAACAGAAGGAAAAAACATAGTAATTTTCATTTGCTTTTCTTTCTGAGAAAGAATGAGAGAAGATAATGGAATTATAAGGAGGTGATTCAGCAAGTGCATAATGTGCAGCTTGGAGGGACTTACACTATTCGAGTCAAAGACTTATGTATTGCACATCTTAATTGGACCAATTAAACTGGCAGAACTGCACAATCCCCTGCTTTCAGAGCCTTGACTTTGTGCCTTTCTTCTCTGCGCAAGGGAAACAAGAATAAGCTTGTTTGCAACAACTCCAGAGCTGGTGCCCCAGTTCAGGACCCACAAATGTCTAGGTGCTTGACAGGTTTAGTGTCTGCAGATGATCTGAAGGTGAGCAGCTCACCCTTCTCCTGCAGAGCACACACACAATTACCCTGTCCTCACCCACCCACCTGTGCAGCCTCACCCTGGCACCTCTGGTGTCCCACCTGCCCCAGTTCAGGAGCTGCTCTGAGAATGGCTGGTTGTGATGAGCAGCACAACAGCCCTGCTGTGACACAAGGAGCAGTAACAGGATGGCAAGGGGAATGCACCTGTTGTGCAGGTGAGCTTCCAGCTCACAGCGCTGCATGGTCTGCTGGCACTCAGCCTTGAAGGGACACAGCACGATCAGCTTATCCAGCAGGTTCCGCACCAGCAGGCTGGACTTGTGGCACTGCTGGAAGGAGAGCTTCTTGCGATCCATGGGACAGAAGTTGTACTCCTGCATGAAGTTCTCAAGGCACTTGAAACAGTACGTGTGCCCACAGGGCGTGTCCATGGGCTGCAGCAGCGGCTGCAGGCAGATGTGGCAGATGAGCTCATCGTCCACCTCGTCCTGGAAGTTGTAGAGGTGATTGTCCAGCAAGGGGTGGGCCTGGCCACACTCACAGCACAGCTCGGGGACCTGGGACACGCTTTCCTCTGCGACGGGGTCAGCCATGGCAGCCAGCACCAGGGAGGAGACTGTCACACAGCAGCTCTGCCACAGACCTCTAGGGAAAGGGAGAGAGAGAGATTTCCAGCCAGCTGCCTGCCTTAAATCCAGCCAATTAAAAATTAAACTATATTCCTGCCTTGAGCTCCCTCCCCCGGAGTCTTCACCCCCAGCTGCCCCTGCAGGGCTCTTCCTTCCAGAACCACCCTGTGAATGAACAGCCCAGGGATCAGAGGATGCCAAGACCTCATTCAGCACAATGTGGATAAACTCAGGCTTAAACTGCTTCACACACACACCAGAGACACAGACTAAATAAATCCTGCCCAACATAGGGACTAGAAAAGCTAAGACAAAAGCTGCATGTTCTTGAGGGAGAACACCCCAGAGAGGGAAGGGAAAGGATACACAAGACAGTGATTTTTAAACTTCCTCTGACTTTCCAGATTATACCAAATATTTTAAAGACGTGTGGTGAAAAGCCAATTTGAGGATTTCTGGTTGTTAGGATTTTTGTTTTGTATTTGGAGGGGTGGGGAGGATGAGGCAAAAGAAGAGGAAGAAATTTCAAAAGAAACTTAAATCTAAACCACATTTCCTTCCTTTCAAGCCCACTCCCTTGAAAAAAAATTGTTTTAACAAACAATGCATTGTTCCCCACTCATCCATGCCTAAGTTCCCCCATGGAAACAAATTTCCTATCAAAAGACTAAAGCTTCCTAAGTGGAAAAAACGTAAAGAATAGTCCACATCATTTGTTGTAATGACAGAGAGAGGCTTGAGCCTCAGCTCCTTTCAGCCAGGGAGAGCAGGATAAGGGACACAAACTGAGTACCTGTAACTGCTGCTCTGATTTGAACAGAAATGTCTTCAGTCACATCCATTTTGAATCTTGCCTGTTGTAATTAAATATAAAATTCACTTGAGTTTCCAAGCAGATTACAGGCACAGGGATGACTGCAGGGAGGATTTTTTTAACCTGGCAGTTATTTTAATGAAGTAGGAAATGTGGTGTTAAAGGAAGCAAACTACATTACACAGTGGGGGGTTTGTGGTGATGTTTTGAGGAGTTTGTGATTGGTGGGGTTTTTATAAGTAAGGAATCCCAGACTATTTAAAAACAAAAAAAAAAAAAATTGCAAAACTGTGATGAAATGGAAAATTTCTGAAAGGTGATGTGGAAAATACCTGAAAACAATGGCTTTATCTGGAACAGGTAAAAGCCCAAGCAAGAGGGAACACTGGTCTGCACCAGTGCCTGGAGGACACGGCTGGCACACAGCAGAACTCAGGAGGAGGGGAGACAAGAACAATAAGATAGCAGGAACAGCAAGAAAAAATTAGTCATAGGTTTCTAATAAAAATCATACATCACTCCAATTAATTGTCAAGGTAAGTCAGCTATTTAATTAAAGGGAGAACATATCACCAACAGAATCAGCCATTTCACAGGCGAATTTTTACCCAGCATAGGAACTTGTTCACTTCAAAAGATTAAAACATCACTGTCACAGTTCCAGGTGGGTACAACACGAGTTGTTTGCTTCTCTCTCTCCCCTGCTGCAGTGCCAGGAAGCATCTTCCCCTTGAGGGAAGCACTGGGGCTGGGTGAACATCCCTAGCTCTGCTGTTTGCATTCCCTCCTTAACTCCTGCCTGGCTGTCTCAGTGCTCCCCAAAACAAAGCACAGCTCTCAGCACCCATGGAAATGAAAGCAGAGGTGTCCATGCCCTCCTCTCTCTGAAATTTCCCTGCTGTTTGGTGCTTGCCACCCCCTGCAACAGGCAGCCCTTCTCTTTGCCTTATTTGCCTTTTTGCCAGCCTTCAGCTGATCTTGAAAGATCCTGCAGGTGCAAAAGGAACATTTCACCATCAGACCATCACATAACGTCTCCTACCAATTCTAATCAATCAGCTCAGCACCAGCACTTAATGAAACACGAAGCTTCCAAGACAAACACTACCAATCAGAAATACTTGTGCTTCGGGTTGGACTATTTGCATAAAACTTTGGCAGGTGATGAAACAAATCCACTTTCTCAGCAAAAACAAACCTCACAGTAATTTTGCTGATAAACTACTTTTATTGGGGGTTTTTTCAGATTATTTACCAAATTCATTCCCCGCTCTGTGTTTAAAGGTTACACAAGATGAATCCCATTGATGAGTAATTTCTGAGTAATAATTTGTGGAAGATAAAAGTGTCACCACAATTTTGCTGCTATAAGCTGATCTGCTGTGTCACTTCTAGGTCCTTGAAAACAAGGGCTGAAGATTTCATTTAAAGGTGGCCAGGTGGATTTTCCTTTTACACCACTGTCCCTTCAGTAAGGAGGAAACCCTGCAGACACCAGAGAATCCAAAGCTGACAGGTCTGTGATGAAACCCAGCCCAGAGCCTTGGGCAAGGCAGGGCTGAGTGAGCACGGGGAGGGCAGCAGGCTCAAACAAGCCTCCCTTGCTCAGGGACTCAGGCACAAGCAGAGCTCCTGCAAGGGGAGAATTGCTAAAATCTCATCCAGTACAGATGTTGCTGCAGCCCAACAAGGCACAGTTAAGTGTCTAAAAAATCACTGTTTCATCCTAACAGGCCTCAGCTTCAATGAGCCACTCTCAAAAGTAAGTCCAGAGTCCCCAGGATTCCAGCTTTGGAGGGGCGGTTTGATACAAATTCAATCCTTTGCAGTCCAATCTCAGTTCCTGGCTCTACCCTCCAAAGGCCAGACCAACCCAATCAGGCCCTCCATCCTTGTGTTGCTGGTTTTGTTCCATCATTTCCCACTCTCCAGCTTCCTTCCAGCAATGGGTGGCACCTTCCCTGCTCCTGCTTTTCTCTGAGGTATTGGGATCTCTCCATGGGTTTTCACTCACACAAAATGAGGGAATCACAACATCAGGCTTGGTCCCCAGTTACTACACATTGACTGCATGAAATTGTTGAAGCCTGACATGTACATGTGCTGCTCTAATGGACTCTGATGTTCTAAAAGTGTAATGCCAAGAATGCCACTGGAGTCAGAATTATTCAGAGAATAACACATCCCACTTCTACACATAACAAAGAATTGAAAGAAATAAACCAGCAGAAATCTCTTCATGTTTCCCATTAGGATTTCTTTGGGATCACCTTTATCTTTACTGTATTAAAAAAAAATTAGAAAATCACTGTTGGCATTTTTTTAAAGCAGGATTCCTTGTACTGTAACACTGACTCAAAGACTAGACTTTTTTTTTTTAAGATGACTTATCAAGTAGTCTAATCTGTATTCCTGCCAAAGCAAGACTATTCCTGACAATATGAGCACATTGCCTATTCTTGTTTTAGCAATGCCAGGGCCCAGAGCTTCAGATCTGCCCCCCCTGCACATCTCCAACACTGGTAATAGCTCTGGGAGGGGTCTGCCAAGAACCACAGCAGCACTGAACCCCTCGGCACCATTCCTGGTGGGCAAACTGCTCATTCCCTGCTCAGCAGCCCAGACTTGGAAACAGAACTGATGACTCACTTGTACAGCTTTCAAAAAAAATCCCTTTTAAAAAAACGTGATTATCTAAGAAATCTATCCAAGCCCATGCCTCCACTTGTGCTGTGAGTGAGCAGGAGCTGTGCCTGTGGTACCTGGCTACCCCAAGAGCAGCATTCCAGCTTCCCAGCTTATCACCAGCATTCCCAAACACAGCTCTACCTCCTGCTTTTAAGGCATTTCACTGTGCCACTGTTAATGTGGAGCACAAATTGAAGTTCCATTCCATCCAGGCCTGTCTGCTCACACAATTCCAGCACTCGATCCAAGTCCATGCTGGTCATGAATGTATCTACCTGAATTACATTTCTTTGAGGTGTAACATTGCTGCTTTTCCCATTTAAACACTGAATTACATCATCAGAGGCTAAAACAGACACATAGAGACACCAGCTTCTGGGAATTTAACATTTTGTTATGGCTCTGAAGATCTCGAGGGCCCTACCTAAGACCACATAGGAACTTCTGGGGAAAAAGAACAACCCAAACAAAAAACAATAAAATCAAGCCTGTTTCTATTAACTAACTGATTTCTAAAACTACAAATATGATGAGTAAGCAGAGCATATTCCATATTGCAAAACACAGAGCCATGCAGCCAGTCTGCAGCAAGGACACAAAACAGGAGTGTAAAATTTTTCCTGAAGAATATGGGTGACCAGAGAATGTCTCAAACAGTTTAAGTTAAAAAATAATTTTTAAAAAATCATCAAATATTCGGTTCTCAATATCAAAAAACCAGTTGTACCGTGGGAAATTTTTAGAAATGCCACAGTTTATGCTCTGAGGCAGCTGTAGGTTAGTACTGACTTGTTGATACAGAAATATTGGGCTGAAAACCCAAATAAAAGCTGGTCTGGGGACTGCAGGGCACGTGCCCCACGCCTCCTGCTATGTAACACTTCACTGCAATAATTATGTCAGTTATTATATTTATAAAAACATTTCCCTGGGAGACTGGAATTGCAACATTCCAACTAAAGGCTAAACAATTAATTAATTTTTGGGGGGTGGACAAAACAAGCCAGCACAATCTGGATGAAAATGGCTGAGGGCACACACCAGCAGGCACTGACCAAACCTAAAAGCAAGTTCCAGGTGGATTCTGATGGAGCAAACCCAATCCTCTAGAAATAAACCATGAAAAAAAGGGGCAGAGCTTTCCTAAACTTTCTTCAGTTTTCACTCAGTTAAGAAGTTTTGTAGTTCACAGAATGGCAATTTTTTTCCATTCCAGAGACAGAAAATGTGCATTGAAAACATCTTCTGCAATGGGGGTTTTGCTGAATTCCATCACTGCTGTGAAGGATTCATGAAATGAGACAGGTTTTATAGGATAGGCACCACAGTCCTGACTGAGCACTTCCAGTGTTGCCTCAGTGTTTCACAACCATCACTGAGCTGTCCTTAGTTTACACCAGTGACACAGAAATGTGTTGAAATAGCAGAGGATTTTTATAAACAATATTGGAGCAGGTCAATTTTACAAAAAAACACAACACCAAACCCAAGAATGGTTTCAGGTGTTGATACAATTTCCTGTTTTCTTTATTATCTTCTGATGTGGGTGAAGATGAGCACACTGAATGTAAAAATCTTCTGTAAATGGTGAATTTATACAGCTAAATAAGAAGCAGCCCTTTCACTAATTGACTTTGCCTTGAAGCCACAGAGTTTCTAATGAGCCACCTCCAAGAGTAACTGCTCAGCACTTGTGTGAACATTTTGACTCAGAAGCTCTAAATGACTGCTGCTTTACTGTAATCAATATCAAGAAAAATAGAAATTGAAATTTCTATTGTCCCCCCCACTTTTTATACACATTCTTTAACCATAAATGTGAAAATAAGTTGTATTTAACTCCCTGGTGTTTCTGTGCTCGTTAAACAATTTGGTATTTTATCTGCCTCAGCTTTTGGGCAAGTATCTGTTTTCTCCACCAGAATACAGAAAGCCAATTGTATTTTCATTAATTATAATCAGAATCGTTATCCTGTTAGACCAGAAAAGGGTTATTATCCCAGGAAACCCTATCCTGAGAGATGAGCTCAAGGTTTGAGTAAAGCAGGACAATCCCAAGGAGTTTTCTGCTGAGCAACTTTTGCAGGATCAGCTCTGCAGCATTGATGCACTTCCATTTTTAACGCAACTCACTTCCAGACAGATTTATAAAAATTTTATCAAAATCTTTCAAACTTTTACAAAAATCCTGTCTGCTTAGTATTTCTGAAAGTTCAACACCAGGAAAGATCTCTAATACTCAGTTAAAAAATCTTGCTAGCAATCAGCAGCTTAAATTGGGGGCATTTTTAATTTGAGGAGAATGAAAAGCTGACATGAAAACTTAAGAAATTAGTATTTATAATTTATTTCCCTCACTACCATATGCTCAGAACATTTGCTTCTCTCTCAGTTAATGATTGCACAGAACAGTAACTGTCTCTCAAGACCCAGTGTGTTAAACTAGCAAGGCTACACAAATGTGATTTCAAAAATTAATCCCAGTTCTTTCTGCAGAGCAGAATGTTCTGGTGTTATCATTCTGTTAATACATCTGGGTAACAAGAGCCAATAAATTTCCTCTCTTCTCCCTTCTTAAGGAATTAAGCTTTCCACCTACACTCTTCTTCCAAAGGAGATCCAACAGTGACTATTTTAACACAGTGCCCAGAAAAATGGATACATTAAATGCCATCAAATTGAAGACAAGTGCTGCAGAAAAAGCTGTTTTATTGATGTATTTCCTCCTGCTTTCTCACCCTTGCAAGATGCTTCCTCTATACCCACCTTCCTTTCTACAGCATATTGCACACAAACAGGCAAGTTGCTCATTTTGTGCTCACGGGAATTCTTCAGACACTTAAATCAATTTGCTTCTTTGCAGAGTTTGACCCAAATATTCCTATGGAACTTTTACCACCACCTGAGTGGATTGTCTCTATTTTTTTTCTATTGCATCTGTAATCATCTCTCTCCAGGAAATTAAATACTCCCACCTCCACCTTCACCTACATTTTCAATTTGGCAGCTATCTGCAACTCCATCCCTAAAAATCAGTTTGATGTTTGCGGGAGAAGCTTTCTACAAAGAAAGCAGGAACCCAGTGCTATTATTTAAGGATTTAATCAGTAATTAATAACCAAAGCTTCTCCTACAACTCAAACAAAAAGCCCAAAACCAAACAAAGAGGGATTAGGAGATGTGATGTTAAGATTTGGGTTCATCTGAATATCTGGGAGCACACTCACTTTCCAAAGAGCTGAGTTACTTCTGGGAACCTGAGGTAAAGATCAAGTGTCTAAGGGCTATAAATGAGTGTCAGATGCTCTTACCTCATCCCTGTCTGTGTGTCCACCTAAAATTCCTTGTTTATAGAGAGAGATGAAAGCAACTCTGCACACCATTGTCCATTTGTGATCTGTGTTTGTCACACAGGTGAGAAACAGGCAATGCTCTCTCATCACAGCACTTCTGAAGAATACAGGTGAAGACTCTGCACTGTACTTTATATAACTGGATGTTTTAAAAGTCCATGTTTGAATATCCTCACCAGGGTGGTCACATCAGAGATACTTAAAAGTAATGTGAGAAGGGAGGAGGCGGGAACAGAGACTCTTGCTTTTGGGAGACAAAAGGTATTTCTGTAGCTCTAAGCCTTGCTGTCTTGTGAGAAACTCCTACAGAGCTTTAATCTTATCTTTATCATACTCTATCAAAGTGTTACTTTAAAATTAATTTCACTTAAAAGAAGTTAATCTTGGCTACTCTCAGCCTTAAGCATGAAATAACTCATTTTCTGTGTTCGTTAAAACAAACAAGGAACGCTCTTGTTTTCTACAAAACTTTACCACAAGCAATCCAGCAGCATGAAAGCAGCTTTGCACCTGGAGATGAAATATTTCCTATCAACAGACAAAGAGTTTTTAACATCAGAAACGCCAGATTAGGGCTTTGCTTCAGGACAGAGTAGCACAGACCTCCTCATTACCTGGTCCAAGTCTCAGTTTCAGTAGCACTGGTTTTTTTAACGGTGTTCTGTTTGAAGTTGAAGAGTTTGGTATTGGAATCTCAGCTCCAAAAAATAAACCCAAAGCAGGATGGCTGAGAGTCATTCCAGAGGGACCAGCATATTTCCCCTGGCTTGGCTCTTCTTTCCCAACAGCTCCTGTGCCCGATGCCGAGGGTGACAGCAGGGTGACCGCAGGACACATCACCCAGCTCAGACTTCCTTTCAGGGGATAAGAGGGCTTTTCATGCAAAGTACTTTCCAGCCCAAGCTTGTTCACACTAACTAAGAAAGGTGAATTAAGAGCTAATTAAGTCTGTAATTCCCCTTTACATTCCATCTCACCCTCAGATCGTGGTAAAGGGGAAAGAAAGAAAGAAAACAAGTTACCTCCATTTAAACAAAACGAAACCTTCTCAAACTGTGGCTCCCCAGGGCAGCTGCAGCTGAGTTTGAAGTGAACTTAAACTCTGCCAGTGCCTCTGGGTAGGCAGAGCTGCTGCAACCAGTAGCTGAAATGCCCTTCACCACAGGTGACAGCTCCTAAGTAAATAATGAAACAGCAGAAGTCAAAAAAATAAAAATAAAAGTCTCTAGATTAAGTTTACATTCCCCTAGAGACAGACAGAACAGTATTATATCTCATTTTCTAAAGACTTGAGACACATTCTGCTGTTTAAGACATCTGTGTCAATGGTTCATGAGCTTACACTGTTGCACCTGGAATTGAAGATGCCTTTTCATCCAATTTCATACAATTTCTCCTGGTATATCTTACTGACTTTACATATAAATTTTATACAAAGCCTTATTGACTTTATATATAAACAACCCTCACAGCTGGGGGAACCAAAACTGCAAGAGGTATTTTATATTTGGGATAGGTTTCTTTCTTTACATATCCCGATTTAAGGCTGTGTCCAAGCAACAGAACTTAAACCCATTGTTATCTTGCCGCATGGGGCACATATTTGCAATATGCGTGAATTGATAATTATATTTTCCCTTGTTCTAAAAATAATTTTTAAATGGGAGTGGCTGCCTCATCAGCAAAAGAAGCTGAAGCAACAGAGCAAAGTCCTTGAGCTGTTCCCAAATCAGTGCAGCAGCCACATTCCTCCCGAGACGGCCGTGAACGACCTGCGGGGAGGGCAGGGGGAGGAATCTCCTTTCTCCGCTCGATTTTCAGCCCCTGGAGATTCGGCCTAAAGCAGCCCCAGGTGTCGATCTCACAGGGAACTGGGGTTTAGCCAAGGGACTAAAAGGCCCACGAGAGCCATTATGTTCATTTTTAAGTATCCTCCTCGAAATAAGCACGCGGCAGTTTTTGTTCCCGACCAGTTGTGATCATGCACGAGAGGAAATCCTCAGCTCTCAGTTCCCAGGGCAGGCACCGCTGCCGTTATTTATTTGCTGTGTAGAGATCTGCAATAGCATTTACTAGGTGAGAAGAATTTCTCTGTTATCAACCCCCTAGCCTGAGATAAGTCTGAGAACTTTACAAACAGGGCTGCTCGTGATTTACTGGGCTTTCAGCAACGGCCACACTGATGTCACAGGTGAGTCCCTTGAACCCTCAGGGGAACAGGGCAAGTTTTATCTCAACTCCTTTTTAACTGTCAGAAAATCAGCTTCTAGAGAGACTCTGCTGTTAGCTGCTTACATGCTGTTAACTTGCATGATTGAAGGTACAGGCAAAGAGTAAGCAAAATTAGAAAACACTTTTAAAAAATTAATAATCCCTTCTAGAGCTTCCCTTCCAGAATATTCCAAATAAGGAACAGTCTCCAAACAAAATTTGCACAGGGAACCTCTAAACTCAGGGGATCACTATAAAAGTATATATATTAAAAAATATTTTTTAAAAGCCTTTGCCTCTAAGCTGCTGATTGTCTCTCCAAATTCATCCAGCCTTATTCCATTTCCCTCCTTCCAGCCTTAAGTGCTTTTTCCTGGACCAGTACAGTAATTCCTACTGCTCATTCATCTAAATCCCCTCTAACCCTTTAGATGGCTTGTGAGATACTGACTCGTGGGCAATTTCTTATCTGAAATATCAGAAAAACTGCCAGATATTTTCATATTCTCAAACTTCATTCGTGTCAAGAAATTTCTAAGCCAAGAGCAACGTTTTATGTGCTGTAAATCAGGGACCATAAACTGATGAGGGACTGTCAAATGCAATTCCTAGCAACTGTATGAGCAGCACCACTAAAGTAAACTGAGAAGGAAAAGCCAAACAAGAGGGTTTTGTATTAAACCAGCAAAACATATTCAGGCCTGTGAGTAAGGCAACAGCTGCAACTCCTCTGGGGAGATCCACACGAGCAGAATGAAATGATGCAGCTTTATTTTCAAAGTGAAATCAATAGAGCTGTTGCAGCAGGATGTTTTTATTTTAATGCAGAAAATAAGATATATATGGCAGTGCAAGGAGAAGAGAAGCAGTGCTTCGTGAGCTACAGATATTTTGTTTTGCAGTGATATTTATTCTTTTAGGTATGGAGGTCTAAGACTCGACAGTCTCATAAATGAGTAAATTCTTCCATTAACCACACTTGGGGAAGTACTGCACTACTGTAGCTTACAAACCCATTAATTAAAATTTCTAGGAGTTACTGGAATTGCCATTCAGGGAGCACTAAGATTATTCAGAATCAATCTCAACCTGTTTCATCAGGTATCTTCAAACCTCGTGGGGTTTTTTGGAGGTCATGTAGCTGCCAGGTCCCTTCTGGAGCTGTTTCTTCCATCTTTTTGAGCCCTCATTCCCCAGGCCATATGGTTGGGTTTGTTTCTTTACTCTTGCTCACTTCCTTCAGTATTCATTCAGTTAAAAACTTGAAATTTGTCATTCAACAGATGTTCCTTTTTGCTGTACACCACAGGTTGTTCACTCCCATTCATCCCACGGGGTTTTATGCCAGTGCATCCCTGTTATTTAAATGAATCCCATCTGTACCCAGCCTGCGTGCTAACACTTAAGAGAGGGTGAGTGAAGGTGTGGATTTCCAGAACAGCTGGGGAGCCCCAGAAAAGTCTGGCCTCGTGTTCATCATTTCCCTGCTCCATCCCCAGCCCTATGACCCCTTTGTTTTGCCCTGCACAAGCACTGGTGCTGTTCTGACTCCATAAGCTGGTCCAGGGAGCAAATCCCTTTGGGGGAGGGAATAAATATTCCCACTGCCTCAGGCCCTTTCAGCAGCAGACACACTACATCTGCTCGGGGAAATTGTGAAAGACGACTTGGAGTGTGCAACTTCAGAGAAAGAAGTTTTGTTTTGAAGGAGCCATGTGTGCAATGTGCTCTCCCTCCACTGGAGAGCTGCCAGAAGAGCTCCAGCATCAAGGACAAACGTCAGCGCCGTCCCTCAAAGGCACAGCACACCACTGGCGCTGCTGCGGGAGAGCTCCAGCTCTCCACACCACCCAAACCTTGGGCTACTTCAGTCCCCAGGGGCTTTGGGATTGCACACGACAGCTCTGGGGCTCTGTGACAGCGACAGAAACTTCTCAGGGCTGCCAATTATCTCCACTGTGGCCCTGCTGCGACACACCCTCTGCACAGCAGAGACCTCCCCTACCACTTACATCTGCGCTTGAGCTGGAAGAGTTTTTTCTATGGAAACTTTATGTTCTGGTTCTTTCGCCTTGGCTAAAAAACTGGAGCAGAAGTTTAAATAGGATCCTTTTTCAGGTTGGTAAGCAGCAGGGAAGCACTCATTTTGCGTTCCTTACTAGTAAGTAGGAAGTAGGTAAAGTAGGTCCCAAAAACCGCTCAAGGAGTTGAAAGTGCCGTTTCAAGCGGGACTTAAAGCAAACCAAGCCTGCAGTGCCACCGAAAGGGGCAGTCCCGCTGTCCCTGCCACCTCCTGCGCTGGCATCAGCTGGCTGCTGCCTGGTCTGCTCCTTCTCCATCAGCTCTCTCCTTCTGACATTATCCTCGAGATAACAAGTGCCCCCAGCCAAGCAGAGCAGGATCACCCCTTCAGCAGCACACAGCCTCACCCCGCTTTACACTCCTCATAAAAAAAACTCTTCTTGACTAAGTAAAAATCTTTCCAGAAATATGGTTACTCTTTGGGTTAAACTAAGCCTTATCATCACCTGTACTTCTTACCTTTAAGGCATTTCCAAAAGGTCCACATCCTCACCTCGCTGTGCTTTGCCTGTTTATCTCAACTTCAATTTATAGGCTTTTTTTCTCCCTGCATTAATTACCAGTAAACTCGCCGACTTTGCCGCTCTCCGTCCCCTTGCAAAGACATTTTTGCTCCACAGCCCCACTGCGATCCCCGCACGCGGGTTTGGGAGGGGTTGCCCAGGCACCAGCTGTGAAGAGTTAAACCCTGGGGCCGGCAGCCTTCACCTGCGCTGCCCGTGTCGCTGATAAGGGACATTGGCTGCGGCCCCGCGCGGTCACGGCCGAGAGCCCTCCGCTGGGAGAACGGGGTTCCGTGACCTCCCGACCTCAGCCCGGCGCGACCCTCAGGGACCCCCGCGTCCCTTCAGCGCCAGCGGGACCTCCCGAGCCCCCCAAGGGACGCCGGTGCCCCCCAGCCTCAGCCCCCGTATGCCCCCAGCGCGTCCCTCAGGGGAGCTCAGCCCGCTGGGAGCTCCGCGCCTCCCAAGGGGCTCCCACGCCCCTCAGTCCCGGCGGGGCCTCCTCACGCCCCCACACCGTCCCCGCTCACCTGCGGCCGCCGGGGGCAGGGAAGGGCTCGCTCGCTCCCGGGATGGGGAGGGAAGAGGCGCTGCAAGCCCAGCGCCAACCCGGCCTGCGACGGCGGCGAGCACGGCGCCTCCACCAAGTTTCCGGGCGGGGAAGAAAGTCGAAACCTACGTGAGAGGAGGAGGAGGCAGCGCAGCCGCCCAGGTGTCGCTCGCCCGCCCGCCCGGCATGCAATTCCCCATCGAGGCAATCCCGCTCGCCTCAGAGCATTCCTCCTTCCCTCGGGGCATCCCCCCGCTGCCCTCAGAGAAATCCCCATTCCCTCCGGGCTTCCCTCCGGTCAATTTCCCTTCCCTTCGCGGCAATTCCCAGGTCACAATTGCTGCTCCCCTCAGAGACAATTCCCACTCCTCTCAGACACAATCCCTGCTCCCCTCAGAGCATTCCCGTTCTCCTCAGGGATGGCCAAGGATACAAGGGAGTGCCAATTTACCTGTTGTTTCTATAAACTCCAAGTAGGTCCAGGTGTTCCTATTGAGGCAACTCCCGGGAACTCTCCTGCTTCAAACCAGCAAAATGACAAACCATACAGGTGGGGTTTAAAAGTTTCCAGGCCGTGTTAGCACTGCATCCAAGCTTGGAATTCCTCCTAAAGGAAGCGATCACCCCTCCCCCACCAAGACCAAACTCATTATAGTTTCTGGGTTGTAATTTCTTTCTATTGTTCATCACACAGCCTTGGAATTGCTCTTTCTGCAGACAGGAGGGTAAAGAAGTAATAAAGATGACGTTTCTGAAGATAAAGGAAAAAAAAATAGAACTTTAAACCAGCAGTTTAGAGGAGGATTTATTGGGAAGGGAACCTTTGTACACTGAGAGGTAAGGTAGTGCAGGTGGAACGAGCACACGCCTGTCTGCATTTGATAATTTAGGATATCCTGGAGCTGCTGATACAGACTTAAATGAAGGGAGGAAAAAAGTGATTTCCATGTCCTGAAAACACCTTCTCTGCTTTAATAGGGCTGGGAATCTGTGTTATTCAATAATATTCAGTAAATGAGAGAAGAGACCATCTTTTATTTGGGGACTGGAGCTAAATGATCTTTAAGGCCCTTTCCAATCCAAGCCATTCTACGATTTTATATCAGTTTTTTAATTCAGTTTGTCCATTTTGTGTCTAATTTCCTATGGAGTCTTTCTGGTTCTTTGCTACCTCATTAATTCTTTCTGTTCCCTGTTTTTTGTCTGTGAATTCTTCCAATGAGGGACTGTGAACTGTGCTTGGGAGTGAGTGAGGGATCTTCGTGTTGCACAATTGAGGCTGTAGGAGATGCACCATGTACTGAAAAAGCAGCCAGGCCCTTTCATAATTTTATTTAGATTATTGTTGGAAATCTAATGGAATTGAGGCACACCAACAATCCATCTTTTCCCACATGAGATCTGCGTTTCCACAGGACATGGAGTGCAAGGTATTTTTGTAGGGCTCAGCCCAGAATTGTGATCCATCTTTGCAAACCCATCGATTTTGGTTAGGATAAATTAAATGTCAGATAGGATTTCCTCTGAAGCACCAAGACTGAGCAGGCTGGGTAGCATCCATCAGATCATTCTGAACAAAAAATGCTTTAGGACTAAAGGTAGAAGTGCATTTCCAACTCAGACATGAGCACCAGAGACAGGCTGGATCTCCACCCCAGCCTCACACCTGAGCCTGAACTCATTAATCCAGTACTCATTTATACTGAGCAGTCTGGCCTGGAAACAGGCAAAGCTTAAGCTGAACTCTGTAGAGCTGGAACACTCCCGAGGGGAGAAGTTTAAACCTCAGCACAGACCAGTTCCCTCTTCTGTGCTCTGGGGTGAGGACAGGAAATGTGTGGGTGAACTTGGGATGTAAGGGAGAGAAACCCCAGGGAAATCTCAAATGGATGCAAATCTTCAAAATGAGGAATTCTGTCGAGTTAGCACTCGCTGGAGATTTTTATCAGGTGTTTCTGAGTGGACAGTGTGACCATACATAATTAAGATCTGGTGAAAGTTTATTGTATAAGCGTGCTGGAATTCTGGTTTGGTTTTGTAATAAAGGAATCCCACTGAGTCATGGCTACTAAATGGACTCACAGAGGACACAGATCTCTTCTGCAGAGCTAACACAAAAGTAAGGAACTGAAATTAATTTGTTTTTTAGCCCAGGCAAAAGCAGCCACATCTTAAATAAGGCTTGGCTTGATGACACAAAGGTTTTGCTGCATTACTGGTTCCTACCTGCTCCTGTTCCTGCCCTGGCAACAAGGCACACCAACCCTTAGCTCTGCACTGTGAACCAGATCAGGACACTGATCAGGACATTGATCCAGCCGAAAAACACACCAGGTGAAAATCTCTATAAATATATTTTATGTAAAATATACACACCCATTTAAAATAGATGGATATATCTTTAAAGCCAAATCGAGTTCCTCAATCTAGTTTATAATTCAGAGGTGGACTGGATGGAGGAGATTCTTCCCCAGAAATGCTAAGGAAGCAGTCAGAAAAGCAAAGTGGCTAAACATGAAACTGATCCTGGTGAACACAGATCCCAAACCGCAGCTGAATATTCAGTTTGCAAAGTGTAAATTAATTGCTCCACTGGATTGTTGTGCTGGCAGTTAATGTGTTGTGTAAACCTGAAGAGAAGATTCAGATGTAAATGTTTTGCATGGAAAACATCTCAATATTTGGGAGAGAGATGATTTCTGGGGTAACACTCAAATGGTGGCTTTGGTTAAATTGATGGTGGTGAGAATCTCAGTCAGCTGTGCCTTCTCTGGCACCTCCCACAAACCCCACTCTGCTGGTCTTCATTTCTGATTTTGAAGCACCAAAGTTCTGCATAACTTGGGGAGTTTTTATTTACCAGCAGTGCTGCTGAATTACTTGTGTAGCTTTTGAGAGCTGCAAAGACTCTCTGTCACAAAATCCAGCAATCTCAGCTCGAGTTTTATCTGCTCTCACTGCTGATAATTTCCTGTGTGTGATTTGTACAGTAACCACTGTGAGGGAAAGATTATTGCCCACACACCTGTACAGTGCATTTGTCAGGATTAAAATGCAGCTTTCTGGCAAACAGAATTAAAAATAGCAACTGAATAAACTTGTGTGTTTACAGATTATTAATTCTTTTATTTCATAGCAAGATCCAGACAGATTTTTTTTTAAATCTGAAAATAGGTATTCAATAAGCAAAATAATAGGAAAAATAACAGCAGGAAAATTAGATGAGAAAGCAAAAATCGCATCACACAAAGATTTATAGATTAGTTTAATCCCATTAAAGTTGCATAAATCTGTAAGTGTGTGTGTGGCTGTCCTCTTGTGGGAAGGTGCAAGGAATATATGACTGCACAGTATTAATTTGGGACTCAACTTTGATGTTTCATCACAAACAAACCAAAATTCCCAACCCACACACAAGAATGTAAACACAATTAGAAAACAAATCCCACAAACAAGGAGAGAGAGTCATCCCAGGAATTTATGATTAAATGGCCTGGAATCTCCCTTTTGTGGAAAGCAGAGCGATGGGAGCACGTGTGCACGAGGACAGAGGGCATTGTGGTGAATCCAAGGTCCCAAACACATTGTTTGGATTCATTCTGCCAGATTCTATAACTTTTTTTTGTTGCTTTTGCAGTATTTTGTTAAGTTTGCTGCAAATTATTGCTACCTGTGCATTGCATACTGTATTTTACAGGGAGTAGTCAGAGTCCCAGGGTTTGGAATTTATAAATGGGAGCAAACAGACTATTAAGAAATTAAACACAAGAATCTTGTTTGTGTTCATAATGATTTAGGACTATTTTACATTTTCTTTCCTCGTGGTGTTTTATTAAGAGTGGGCAGTTATTAACAACGTTGGAGTACTTAATTTGATGGATCTGTAGGATGTTTTCATTAGATGTAAACAGGCTGATTCTGTGCTTCCAGAAAAGTGCCTGTTGGCAGATATAAAGAGGGCATCTGGCTTTTCTTAGGAGGGGAAAAACCCATCTGGCTTTTTGCAATGGAGCAGATATGATAATATAAAGATTAAAAAAAATACATGGAGCAAATCACTTTCTGGGTTTGCTGTTGTGAATAATATTGCTGCCTATTGCTTAATTTTCAAATGATACTGTTGAAATGCTATAGCTGCTTTGTAATCAACTCAGATTTCTTTTTATCATAATGCTTCTGTTGCAGTATTTTCAATGAGAGTTCAGAAATACTTCACCTACCAAGACAAATACTGTAACAATAGATAAAACAATATTTCATTAGGCCAATTTCGGGTCCCACTGACTTCTCCATTATTATTTTACAGGAGTGGACTTGATCTTTGTGGTGCTTAGCCCAAAAGCCTGACTCCCTTCCCTTATTAATTTCTTGAAGAAAAGAGATAAGGTACCAAGTTTCCAGCAATTATTTCTGTATAGCAAGTATGGTGCTCAATTTATTTTATAGTCTGTAATTGCAACACTATTCTCTTAGTGAAAACTGATAACAGATACTGAGTAGACTTGATCCAGTTCAGGAATATTATCTATACAGTTTTATGCCTGGGAGGTACTGCTGCTCTCTGATACAGAGTCTGTAGTAAATAGCATGCTCCTGCAGGGTTTAGAATTTGACCTCTAGCCACTTTTGTTCTGCTAACTGGTTAAAAACAAACCTGGTTTTCTGTCTGTGTTTATGAGCTCCTTGGGCAGCTGGGCCAGAGGAAAGGGCCGTGTGTGTGCAGGGGTGTTATCCTGTCCCTGACAGGAAACACTTCCCCTGGGGGTCCCAAGTGAGGCTGTGCAGCTCTGATCTTCCTGGAGAGGCAGGAGCCACGGGAAATCTGCAGCTCTGCTCCTGCTGGGGCAAACTCCCTGCCAGGAGGGTTTGGTGGCAGCAGCAATGACCATGGAATATCATAGTTGTGATAATCCTGGAGCATGTTCAGGGCTTGCTCAGTCATTACTGCAAGGTCATAGAGCACCTTTATTTCTCCAGCATAAATGCAAAATACTTGGTAGGTGTGAGTGTGGGGGTTTGATCACCTTTCATTTGGAGTTGTCTGCTAGAGATAATCCTTGGGCCAGGCTTCTTCTGCTTCAGCAAGGGCTGCTTGGCCATACAAGGTGTTGAAGGCACCTCCATCTGGAAAGCTAAACCAGAGATCCCCTTGGCTCATGCCACCACAACATCTTTCACATCATTTTCAAAAGCAGAATCTCTCAAGGGGTCTCTTTTTTGTGGTATTTCACCTGGCCATACATTTACAGCCCACACCTGGGCTCAAGAAATGAGTGCAGCAAGTCCTGAGTGCCAAACCAGCCATCAGCAGTGGGACCAGCAACGGTGACAGCTGTGCAATGGATGGTAAAGGATAATGATCCTGAAACTCATGAAAACTGACATGTTCCTCTCATCAGTTCTTCATCCACAGTTTGCTGCAAGCCCTTCAGCACAGCAGGTGCCAGAGCATATAGAAATGTGCAAATAGAAAATATCTCCATAGGGATTACTCCTTTGGTGTCTGATTTTGGTCACTTCTGGAATGGAAGAGATGCTCAGTGCCCATTTATTTAACAGTGTTAACACCATCCTGCAACAGAGTGAAGAAGCATCTCAATATCAGGAAATGTTGAGATGTTTGTTAGACAGGCAAAATGTACTCAGATAATTTGACATTTCTTTTCTCCCTGGAGTTTCCAGTTACTAACGTTGCCCTGGAATACCTTAGGTATTTACAAATCAATTTTTAATAACAGTAATATACATCCCAAAGGAATGTGGGATGGCTGCAAGTCTCATCAAGCTCTGGCACAGATCTGGAGCCATACTAGTTAAACACACTTTTCTTCAAAATTCTGCTCAGGCAAAGTGACATATTTCTAGTGAGACTGTTCAGTCTTCACCAAAAAAATAGACATATCCTGAGGAAAAACAAGATCCATCCAAATAATTGCTATGTGCTGCAGCTGGAGCTCTGTTTCCAGAAAATAGCTAAATATAAACATTCCTGGCTGGATGGGTGGGAAGCCAAGGCTGCCTTGCAGCACAGATACCCACTAAACAGGATTATCTATTAACAAGCTAATCCACAAGAATTCATTCTGCACTGAGAAGGAGATCAGAGAAAGAAGCAATGCAGCTGCTTAAAGCACAATTATATAATTAACAGGACTTCTCTGAAAATGCCACTGTGGCCTCTGCTGGGAGTTACTCCTCATATTCCTGGACCAAGCTGCTTCATTTCCAGATCTAGAGGTTACATTTTGTTAGCTGTCAGTCAGGAACTCTGCACCATCCCAGGAGACCTGCAGCTCTGGTTTTCCTCTCCTTGCTGCAGTGCCACTGGAGATGATGTGAGAAGGAAACACAACTTCGGTGCTGCTGTCCCAGATTCCAGCTTGGAAAGGACACTGCATCCCCAGCTGTAGGACTTTACATAATCTTTGCACTTGCACATCACTTCTGCTTTTCTAGGTGACCTCTAAAATAGAAATCTGAAGTGTCACAACAATAATACAGCTGTAAAAATAGAATAAACCTTTCATAGGAGTACTTTAACACAGTCCTGTCACAGTTTGGAGCTGGGTTTTGGCAGTCATTAAATCCTACATTCTGCTGCAACCTGTACTTGAGGCTGTTTTCTGGAGAAATGTAATTCTGCAGAGTTGCCCCCTGAAATTTCGGACCAGATGCCACAGATTTTCTGGGAGTTTTCATGGATGTATTACACGAGTTTCCTGGCCATAATGATGGCTCTTTGCAGTAATGAAAGTCCTCTCTCTGTCGTGCTTCCCCACTAAGGTGAATTCAGATGCAAGGGATGGTGGTAAATCCAGTTAAACAAAAGGTGCTGCATGTGACACAGGACATTCCAACAGCGATTCTCTTCCTGCCAGTTCTCCCCCTGAACACTCAAGTCATCATCTGCGGAAATCAAGGGTTTTGTGCTTTTGTCCACCAGACTATCTGAACGTATTTTCTAGGCCCATCTTGTCAGACGCTGAGAGCAGCCCTCAGAGACTGTTCTGACCAGTTTTAGCAGCCTGCCTTGAATTTAAGCTATGCATGACTTAGGAAGAACGAGCTCGTTAAATACATTCCAGAGGTGACTTAGCATAAGAAAAAAACACACCTCTTCCGTGCAGTGGCAGCAAATGTGCTGCGTTACTCAGGTGGGGTTTGCCTGTGAATAATTTGCTTGGCTCAAGTTAAGATTCTGCTGTCTGAACATAATAAAAGAGTTTGGATGAGGCACGTCTGCCTCCTGTCCAGTCATCCATGCTTGTAACAGCTTCAAAATACTGCAAGAAGTAAAAATAGTTTGACTGGGAAAATGAAGGGATCTGGTATGAAAGAGTTACTTTCAGAAATGGAATATGTCTGTGACTGCAGGTATTTTAAATAGATCTTCCCCAGAAGAGCCTTCATTTCTCTTTTGACCAAGGTGTTCCTGTGATTGACCTGATTGATCATGCTCTGCTCCAATTCTCTCCTGGATTGGATTCATTATTGAACAGTAAAACAAGCAATGTACCCAAGAAATTTCTTTAATAATACTTTTAATAAAAACTCAAAGGATGTCAGGTGAAACAGAACACAGATCTGTCACATAATATCCACTGAAATAAATAAATTAAATCTGCTGTTTTGGTCGTAGCCCAATTTAACTTTCCCTTTTGGCTGAAATGTGGAACTCATGTCTGTATTCAGAAGAAATGCAAGAGCCACACTGTTTGTCCTCCTTAGAGAAGGGTGTTTAGGAACCAGCTGCTCTGGGAGTATCATTTGCTGTATCCCAGTGTGTTTGCTGACAGGAAGTGATTAAATCTATTCAAGATCAGAAATCACTGCTCACTTCCAGTGTTATCCTTTCTACATTTTTCAGAAGATTCAATGCTCAAAGTAATGATCATTATATACTAAAAGCTGAAAAAAATATCAAATTAAAAAAAACCCAAGCAAACAAAAAAGCCAAACCCACAAATTCTACATCCCTGTTTAAGTAAAGGATATCCAAACTATTAATCTGCATACCAGGGCTTAGCTAGTTAAGAATTTCTTCGGCTATGGGACTGACATATATCCCCAAGAACAAATTACCAAAACAGTATTTTCAACTGCCTACTCCAGCAATTTCCTCCTGTGTCTGAAGATGATTTTTTTTGGTTGTGGAGCTCACAGGACATCTTTTGATTCCTGGCCCAGCCGCATTCCTCACCAGCCATGGCAGTTCCCCTCTGCTGATGAGTTCACTGGCAAGTTTGTCTTCTTCACTCATAACACTTGGTCCTTCTTAATCTCTTTTTCCCCAGTCATCAAAAAGCACTTTGCAGATATTTACGTGCAGATTTGCCTGCTGGCAGACTCCCAGTTTCCAGTTCAGGTTACTGATTTAGAAACTGTAGTTTAGTCCCTACAGCACAACAAAGAATGTGTTTAATAGAGCTCAAGGAGCTGCTTTTATTCTTATTTACATCAGCTTGTATTTGTCTTTATTCTTTTGCTAACTGTGGAAATGAGCCCAGCACTCCTCTTGCTTTCCTCAAGAAAGAAGCTTCCTGAGTGGTTTAATCTGCTGCTGGGGAGAGGAAGGCTTGTGTGTGGAATTTTGGGAAGAATTTGCCAGATAAGGCCTAAGTCCAAGCCAGGCTATTTTTATCTCTGATATGACTCTGAGCTGCAGTAGTGATGTTACAGTAGCAGTTAATTTAGGGTTCAAAGCAAGGTAAAAGGCAACTTGATACTCCGTAATTTTGTATTATTAAACATTGGTTATGAAATGTTACTTCTGAAAAGGCTATTTTGTAAGTACATCACAAGGAAATTCCTTTTTCTTGGCATGGAGGCATTGCTTCCATGGAACTTGGCACGGAGCAGTGTGAATCTATCACACTGTTGCAATCCAAAGCAAAGTTTGGTTCAAATAAGATAAAAATATTATAAAAGAAGAGGACAGCTGTATTAATTATGGTTAGCTGTCTATGCACAAACAGAAACGCTGACACCAACACTGAGTTTTCAGTTCAGCAGGAGCTCTGCAAACTGGGATGTTCTCTGCCTGACTACAACAACACTGCAGGTGTGGGGATGAGTAAAGGAGCAGGTCACAAACCTGTCCCTGGATGACACCAAGCTCAAGGAGAAAGAGTCCTCGAGCCCTTGCCATGTGTGGTCAGAGTACAACAAACCAACATGAGGTTACTCTAAACACTGCAGCTAAACTTTAAGCTGGTCTTAAAGGAATAGATCATGTGGTAGCTGAGGCATGACCTTTCCTTGCAGCTCTCAAGCTACCTTTATAATAAAAAATCTCAGTGCCTAATTTCCCTTTCTCCTGAGGAATGGTTGGGGTTTTGGGCTTTCTGCTGGATATCCTGGCTCAGCCCTGCGGTGGAAGCAGGATCTGATGGAGAATGAGCCCTGCTCAAACCCCAGGTTTTGTAGTAGTTTCACTGCTTCAGCAAAGAGATTTATGGATTTATTTTCATATCAATTAATACCCATAAGCACAGCGGGTAAAGTGCTTATATTCAGTTGTTTCTTTTCCAATCTGCATTGCTATGAGCACATACACTGATAATATTACTTACATTTGGACTTTTATTCCCTTACTTGTATCATTTTAGCTACAAAGCATAACAAATCCATGAGGATAATTCCATCAATCCAGCTGTTTTGTAAAGCTGTGACCTTCTGCTTGTCCTGGAAGCCTGAGGGTTAAAGAGCAGCTTTTTGGAGACAACCTACAGATCATTGTCTTTGGCAACAATTTCACAGTTTGATTTAAGTTCTTTCCCTTGCCCCATTACCCAGGGCTGCTCCTAAGGGACAGGAGAGCCGTGGGCATCCTTTCAGTCACTTGCCTTGTCCCTGAAGGTCCCCTGCTGTCCCCCAGGGCTGTCCCTCCCTCGGGAGCACTGCAGAGGTAAAGTAGGAGTACCCTCTGCTGGCACGTTTTGTGCTGGGCTCTGTCCCACAAGCAGCCTCCTGTTAATCCACAGCACATTTCCCAGTTATCCTTAGCTCCATATATTCATTGACAGATTTCTCTTCAGAGGTGCTTTTATACTTTAGTAAGTTGTACTATTCTACCTAAATTTTATATTTTTTTCATCATAGTTTGACATAGATCATTATAAATAATTTCTTTCCCTGCTTGGCTTTCAGTTCCTTGAGTTAAATGTTTTTCCAACAATCAGCACCTGGACAAAACATTATTTGTTTTCAAGTGCTGATATACTTGATACCATGCATAATAAAATAAAATACGGGGAATGGATGGAAACAATAATAGAATGCTGATGGGATTCCAGATCACCTTCCAGGCATCACAGATAAACAGTGAGAGTCTTGAGAAAGTTTCTAAAACAGAAATCTAAGGGGGAGAAGAGTTTTGGTTTCTTTTCAACCACAAAAGTAAATAGCAGAGAAGAATCACTCTTCTGCGACTGGGAAATAAAAGTTGTCCTGGGCTAGAGGTGAATCCAGGCCCCGTGTAGCCACTCTTAGCTGGAATTCAGAGAGGAGACCCTGGGATGTGAGCCCTTTGGTGAGTCTTGAGTACAATGACATAGCTGGGAGAAAGGAGTAGCTGCAAGTCAAGATTAGAAATCCCCTCGGGGTGATGAAGAAGGACCGGATTGTGCTGCCTGTGTTTTGCCCCATGGCTGATTCTGAGCATTCCTCTCCCAAACGCTCCAGCAGATTTTCAGGAAAGAAAAGCCCCAGCTCCTCCAGGCCCCTCATTTTCCTGCTGTGTTTAACTCTGCTCTCTGCCCATCTCTGGTACAGAGGAACCACCTGCCTGCTCTGGGGCCCCTCACAGATGTTTGTAGGCTGCTTTATAATGGGGCAGCTGCTGTGCATTGATGGAAAGCCACACAAAACCACGGCAGTTGCTCTTTCGGCTTCTACAGTGACAAATGTCTAAAGCCAAACCTGGTACCTCTACTTCTGTAACAGCATCAGACCCATCTAGAACATCAAAGGCACCACTGAGCAAGCAGCACAGAAGACATGACAAGATAACACAGTAAAATAGTAAATGATAGTATTTATTTTCTGTGTTTACCTCAAATAATCCTTTGGAGGTCTGAAACAAAAGCAAGGCAGTGCTCGGTAGGTGTCAGTCCTTGAGACTCATTCCAGCACCGCACCCGTCAGTTGGGTAACAGCTGAGCTGAGGAGGAAAACAACACAGCTGGATTTCCTTTCCTGTCCCTGACACCTGGGGATCTCTGGTGACTGGCACAGCCCTGCCTGGATGTGTCACCTTGTGAGACAGCACTTCTTGGGGCAGCACCTTCCAGAGGCATTGCATCAAACAGGAATTCACTTCGGAATGTCTGTGCTTCTGCTGGCTGGTACTGGCTGTGAATTATTAATCACAGCTTTGCAGTTTACACTGCAGCCCAAAATTCCATTGTGTTCCCAATTCTGTCAAAAATAACAGTTTCTAAATGCTTTGACATCTGCTTTTCTGGAGAAATGGGATCTGCTTTCTTTCCCTGATAGCTCTGGCAAACTGTGAAAGGTAGCTAGGAAATACCTGGTGGTTTACAAATCCAACACAGCTGTAAGAGTTTGCAAATCTGAAGCTGTGTGATTACTGCAGATTGACAAGTCTGTTAAACCAATAGATTTGGATTTTCTCTTTCCAGGAGGGAAGCTGTGCAGTTTGCCTTGCTTTGCTGCTCTGTTTCATATTTAGAGTCAGACATAAGCAGAGCTCACCTCAGCTCCTTCTTTCTTGGATTCAAAGTCTTAGCGAGGTTGCAGATTGTTGACTTGAGATCACTTGGCTTCTTCTCTAGGGTCTTCTGATTTGAATGTTTTGTTTTCAGGAGGCTTTATCTGTCTTTAACTGTGCTTTGTAAACTGAGGGGCCAGATCCAGCTGAGATCAAAAGGTTCCCATCAGATTAAGGGAGGGAGGTAAATGAGACCCCTTTGAGAACTCAGAGACACAGACAGAGCTGTCATTAGCAAAGCAGACAGTGGGACTTCTCCAGCAATAACTATTGGCCCTCTCATGCTCCTATGTGGTTATCAAACCTCGTACCTTAATAGGATATTAATATCTCATCCAGTACCCCACTCTCAGTTATGCTGGATAATTGTAAACTACAGAGATTGTGTTCATCTGAAGGACAGGAAACAGAAATGGGAAATACCTCTTAAGGTATTGGTCCAATAATGCATTTATTAGGGGCTTGTCAGATGAGGGTAGAAAAAAAATAGTGTTTCTTGGCTTGACACTTTCTAAACCCTTCTTAAATCTCCCTCTTCCTCCTCCTCATCCTCCCAAAAACAACGCTCACATCAAAGTGCTTTGACTTCAAAAATGTGCAATCTTGAAATACACTTCCATGATTTTCATATCTCCATGCCCAAAAGTCTCACCCAGATCACCTGTTTCCTGAGTGTATGTGTTGAAAATGATACAACTTTTTAAATGTTTTAAAGTAATTTTAGCCATGGGTTTGTTCACAGTTTCTGACATCTTTACTAAATGAAACTAAATGAATATGGCAAACTTTCAGCAAATTTAGAGATTTGGGTGCTGTCCTTGCCCACAATGTAGTGTGAACAGCACACTCAATATTTATAATTTCCAACCATCACAAGACAGCCACAATATTTGCCCAACTTCTGGAAATGACCGGAAATCCTCCAAAGAATTAAATCTACATATTAAATACCTCATTTAGCTGGGCGAGTGGTAATTGAACTACGTGCCAGTGCGTGGCCTGTGTCCAAGAGGATCGCCCTGCCGTTCCCGAGCATTCAGCCGAGAGACAGCGAGCGTGTGTGTGTCTGCGAGAGGGTGGGGTGGAATATTCATGCCATTGAAAAGACTCACGTTGTTACTTAACAACTACATTAACCTCCTGTCACGAGTCGTGACCTTGTGCTGACCCTGAAGTACAAAACATGAAAGTGGGAGAAGGCAGGAGCAGAGGAGGAGGAAAGCTCAGCTCTTCATGGAAGAGCCTTCCAAAGCCTTTCAGACAAACGCGGGACAAAGGCCGCTGTGCACGGGCCGTCCCCACCCAGGCACTCGCTCACTGGGAAGAGTTACCCTGGGGAGCCTTTCAGAGCCAGCTGCAGCCTCACACGACCTTTCAACTGTCAGGTTCCTTTTAATGTCAGGCGCCCTGGCAAAGCAAAGGGAAGCGGCGCAGAGCACACAGACAGCAGCCTTTAGATCTCTCGTTTCTGTCCTGCTCTGCGTTGCAGCACAGCCCTGTTTGCACAAGTGCTGCTGGGAGCTCATCACTCCCGAATTTCACAAATTCGGGGAAGGGAAAAACTTCACTGACAAAAGTTGCTATTTCTGCAGCTTTTTGGTCCCTGTTTTTGGTCCCAAACTACCGTTTTGATAGCAGGGATGGGAATGAAAAGCCCAGCTCTGCAGTGTCAGTATCAGGAAATGGCCCAAGTGACCCCAGTTTCAAGCAAGGAAGAAGGTGGGATGTGATTGGCATGGCTGGAAGGGCAGCAGGAATTTGTTTTGCAAAGAACAGTTGGAAAAGTTCAGTGGGACCTATAAAAGGGTACTTTGAAGGCAAGCTGGGAATCTCAGTGGGGGCTGTGGAGAGAGATGATGAGAAATTCCTCTTGGTCAAGGGCTCCGAGAGGAAATCTCAACTCACAGAACTCACAGAGGCTTGGGCAAAGTGGGGTTTTTTCCACTTATTTTCTAACAGAGTAGCAACAAAAGTGGTGACGCCTCAGGCTGGTTTCAATGAGCCTTGAGGAATTATTCTCATGTTTTGCTGACCACAGATTTTGGTCAGCAGGCACCTCACTGCTCAGGGAAGTGCTGACCCATCTGACCAGTGGCTCATTTATTCATTTGCCCTCTCCAGCAGATGTCAGGACAGGATGTTTTAGAGGAATTTCCATAAAGAGCCTTTCTAAAATAACCTACTTCAAAAAGAGGCTCTTGGTGCAAGCAGAGATTGGCTTCTGTTCTGAAGCTTGAGGTTTATGAAAATCGCTGTTTCTCTTTGATTTTCCAGTAGTAAATAATTATAGGTTTGACATCCTCAAGCTTTTAAGTATCATGAGTCAGACATCCAGCTATGAGATGGTTCATAAAATTCTCCCTAACCTAAAAATAATAAACACTGGATTATTTTTGCTTTCTTCCTGGATTTGCATCCTTTAGGGTTACAGGTTTTAGATTTTCTCCTGTAGCTGTTTAAGGTGTTCTCCTTATTCTGAAGGCTGAGGACTTCATGTGCACAGCAAATTCTGGGAGTGAGGTCATCCAGAGAAGCTGGACAGCTCTCAGGAATTGCAACAAAGCCCTGCCAGCAGGCAAAGCAACTCTGGCACAAAATCCTATAGGGTAACCGTGTGCCAGGCCAGGAAGTTCCCAGATGTGTAAAGCCATAGATTCTCCAAGGGCTGTATCTCCTGTTTGATCTCCAGGAGCCAGCAGCAGAGCCCTTCCCGTCTGACAACAGCCAGGCCAGGCCAGCTGGGCCCTGCTCCCCTCCCACTTCCCTCTGCAGCTCCTGCCCTCAGCTCAAAGCTGCTGGCCCTGCTCTCCCTGTTTACTTGTTTCCAAATTCAAGGAGGAAAAGGGAATATCAAACAGACCTGGGCTCTTTTGAAGTGGCTGGAGGATGCTATCAGGTCCAGGGGGTGTGTTGTGCCTTTGAGGTTTGTTTGTCTTTCCCTGGGCCTTGTGTGCAGGCCTTTGATCATTCCAATTTCCAAAGCCATCCCAATCCCAGTGGAGCTTTAACCATTCCAGTCTCCAGAGCCATCCCAATCCCTGGAGCTTTAACCATTCCAATTTCCAAAGCCATCCCAATCCCAGTGGAGCTTTAACCATTCCAATCTCCAAAACTATCCCAATCCCAATGGAGCTTTAACCATTCCAGTCTCCAGAGCCATCCCAATCCCAATGGAGCTTTAACCATTCCAGTCTCCAGAGCCATCCCAATCCCAGTGGAGCTTTAACCATTCCAATCTCCAAAACTATCCCAATCCCAATGGAGCTTTAACCATTCCAGTATCCAAAGTTATTCCAATCTCCAAAGCCATCCCAATCCCAGTGGAGCTTTAACCATTCCAATCTCCAGAGAAATCCCAATGCCGAAGGAGCTTTAACCACTCCAATATCTAAAACAGTCCCAATCCCAGTGGAGCAGCCCTGGCACCATTCCAGAACTGGGGTGGTCTGTATTAAACACTTCCCTGTGTGGTTTTCCGGCATGGAAGTTCATTTATTCTTTTGAAATTAATTATTGGACTGAAATAAATAATTGTCTGCTGGGAAGAAAACCAGGGATTCGATTTGTTTTTTAAGGAGGAGGTTTTGTCCCTTGGCAGAGAGCTTCCTCTAATGTCAGCTGCAATGGCTGCCGTTTGGAGACCTTCAATCACACCCACACACCGTTAAATAATGGCCTTAAAATCATCCTACTCCTCTCAGCTTTAGCACCTAAACCAGGAGCTCGCTGCGAGTTTGGGATGCATCCTCAAATCCTTGTCTGTGCCTGCTCTCTCCTGGCCGGTGGCTGGAATTGCTGCTTGAGCACTCAAGATCTGAAAGGAGAAACTCAAAGCCCCTGGGATTTGTTGGAGTTTATTTCAGGACTGCCCCACATTGCCAAATCCCCTTTAGAAAAATCTGTCATAGGTGAAAAAAATTGCTTTTGCCAATTAGAAAGTACCGAGGAAGATAAAATTTTGAAACTTCGAATTCTTGAAGTGAGTTACAGTTTTGAATATCAATATTAGGGAAAAAAAACAATAAAAATATTTTCAATTCATTGCTGAGAGCTTTTTAAAATCCAGACTCTGATTCAGCGAGTCTTTTTATAGATTTTCCAAGAACTGGACTAAAAGCAGCTCAGACATAGAATCACAGAATAATTCAGGTTGGAAAAGACCCTTAAGATCCTGAAGTCCAGCAGTGCCAAGGCCACCACTAACCCATGTCCCCAGGTGTCACATTTGCACATCTTTCAAATCCCTCCAGGGATGGGGACTTCCCTGCCCAGGCTGTCCCCTGCTTCTGACATAAATCTGTGTTCTGGCCATATGCAGCCAGCAACAGGTTAAAATATCCTTACTTTGATTCCGTGTACTCCTGTGTTGTGCTGCTTGCACGAAACAAAAATTAAAATTAATTTTAAAAATAAATTGAAAATCAAAATAATCAATGTCTCAAAAAAAACCCCAAAAGACAAAAACATTTCTTGATCTTTTTTTTTAAGTTTTATTTTTCCCCTTTGTTTTCACTTCAAAAATTTTAAAAGTATCAGTTCTGTTTATATGAATAATTTTAGGTATTTCAGGGTTTTAGGCAGCTGCTTAACTGCTATTTCTGTTTGTAGATCAATTAGTTATGCCCTAAATGGAAAATAGCAAAATTTAGGAAAATTCCTAAATGGAATTTTTCATTCTTTGGTGTTCAGCCAGTGAGTCCAGGTAACCAGGAAAGGCAGCAGGGTTGAAGTTTCAGCACGAGCTGGATTCTTTACTATCTGGACTTTAATTTTCCTGTGATCAGCCTTTTGTTCTCACCTCTCCAGGCCTGATGAAGGCAAAGCTGGGTTCTACAGGATCTTCTTTGTTTGCTTCCCAGATTCCAGGGACACTCCTGAAGAGCTTGGAGTGCAGCAATAGGGGGAAAGCATCTTTTCTCTCCAGCTAAAATTGTTTTTCACATCCCTTTCCTTACCTGGGAAGAGTTTCCTCTGTTATTAAAAACCACTATTTGAGTGATTTTTATGTAGGAGCAATTTTCAAAGGTTTGGAGGCCTGGTGATTGCACAGGGTGTCTACAAGAGAAAGAGTCTGCAAGATTCAGATGAAAATGGTCAGAAATCTTCCTGAGATTGTTCTGTTCTGGTGTGGTTTGTTCTTAGATTTTGGGGTGTGATGCTTAGGAAAAAAGGTTGGAAGCAGCCTGAGATGTCCTGACCAAACTTCCCTGGGTGATATAGAGGGATTGTGTTGAATCCTGCAAAAACAAACCTCCTGCAGATTGGTAGTTTTTGTACTTTACTGGTTCTAAAACATGGGCAGAGATGAAAGAGTCATCTTTAATTGGATGCATTTTAAGGGTCCAAAAACATTGTGTGATTTTTTTTTTCCTTCTAAATATTGTCTTATGCCAAAATATTCTCCTTCTCCATCTCCTGTAATTTGTCATAAAATTGCTATCCTAGTCTTAGGGACGTGGTGATAATTTCCATGACAACAGAGAAAGCTTCCAGAAACAGAGATTTCTGACTAAATATATGAAGGCTGTTGAAAAGCACAACTGTGAGAGTTCTGCCTACCCACTGTAAATAACAGACAGGAAAGTTAAGGTTACATGAGCTCATCTTTTGAAACTGAAATGTTTTTCACATCACATTGATTTACTTAATGCTGGATTTTTTAAATAATTGGGTGAACAATCATCTCTCGAAACAATAGTAACAAGCCCTTGATATGCTGATCCACAAAGCCAGACTGTGTCATGGTCTTAAATAAAAATACACAAAACAAATGCCCAGAACTGAGGCTTTCTGACAAGATGGATGGGAATAACTGAAACACTTCTAATCCAGCATTTGAGCTGAATGTAAAACTCTGTAAAGGTGTAAATGTAAATGAAAAAATGTGCTCAGATCTCAGTCTGCAGTTTAAACCCATGATAAACTCAGTCCTAAAGCCTCACGTTTGGAAATGTTCAGAACCAAAGAGACTCCAACCCTGAGCTGTCACTTCTCTTGTTGGCTGATCTACCTTTGATGGAGTATCCAATTGTCTTGGTGTCAAATGGGTTTTTATAGCAGTTTTCCAGGATTTTAACCACCATTCCCTGTTATATCAGCACCACCCCTGTGTTTGATGCATTCTGAGACAGGATCAAACCAATCCTTCAGCAGCTTCAAAAGAGAAGAAACCACTGGGCCTTGCCCAGGGGTGCAGCAGGGTCAATTCCATGGAGTTCCATGCTGGGGAAGGAGTCAACTTTTTAATAAATGTATTTAAAAATACATTTATTAAATGTATGTGTTTGGAAAAGCTCTCCCTGGAAGTGATGTTGATCATTGCCTGTGTGCTGCACCCACACTCTGCAGTGACTAACAGTTCCTGATTGATGCTAATAACTTCCCAGAGGAAAATGGAAATTCTTGGCCTTTCACCCTGCCTTGCTCTTTTGTTGTGGTTCCTCTTTACAGCTCTCAAGCCGTGCAATTTAACCTGGTGAGAGAACTGCCCATTGCCACCTTTCTGCTGCCTTGATAAATGCTCCATTTGCATGGACAAATCGTGAAAATCAGCCGTTGAATTTTTGCCTAACTTATTTGCAAAGCTGGTTACTGCCCTGCGTAAACAAGCTGATGGTGTTTTGTTTGCTGACAGAAAAAAAAAAAGAATTGGGACAGTTTATATTTGGCAATGCTTGGTTTTTGTGGGTGGCTCATGGCCTAATCCTGATGGAGACATTTGGTTTCTATTGTATGCTAGAAAATAACAAGATTTTAGAAAATAAATCCTGACTCTTCTTGGTGTGAGGTGTTTGATTCAGCCCTGATCCATTTTTTTCCCTTCTGTTATATTAATAAAATCTGAAGTAGCAAATGAAAAGGGATTAATTGCATACTGGCATCCAGCAGCTTTGATTCTGTTTTCCCAAATTTTCTGGTGCTACTTTCATTGCTAAAAAGCTGTAAAGTATCATGATGCTCTGTGGGTGAAATTTCAGTTCATTTGTTCCCCTTTCTTTGCAGAGGTAGAAATAATTCCAAAGGGGGAGGAAAAGGGACTTTTTGCATGTTAGTTTTCCTGTGTCAAGTCCAGGAGTTCTATCCCTGTATATGGCAGCATCCAGGGGCACCACCCCTCTGCCCACAGCACAAGGAAAATGCTCAGGACAGGGGCCTGAGGGGGAAAAATCCCTGGGAAGGGTTGGGAGCAGGTGCTGCACTATGAGAGGCACTGGCCTTTGCCAAGCAATCTCAGATTCTCCAGAATCAATTCCCACCTTTCCTGGGTTGCTGTCACAGGCCCAGGATGCTCTGATCAGTCTTTTCAGAGAGTTCCTTTGGAGATGTCTCTCACATTCCAGGGAATTATGCAATTCAACCACCCTCATTTCCCCTGCAGCCTTCGTGTGTGTGTGAGGCTCATGGGATAAATTCAGGATATTCCCATCTCCTGGTTATCCCAGACATGCACAGTGATGGGAACTGGGCACCTCCACTTGGGTGCTTCAGGACCTGACCCACAGAGGACACCTGGCTGGACAAGCATTAATGATGATGTGATTTGGGGGAAAAAAGGAAATCCATCTTTTCTTACAACAGATTCTTAAATTGGATCAGCCTCTTGGATTTCCAGTGATCCAAAGCACATTGACTTAGCCCCATGACTCCTTTTCATTCCACACAGCCTGTGGTATTTTAGTGATAGGAAACTGTGGGGAGCTACATAAGCCTTGTTGTTCTGGGCCAAAAATAGTTTCACAAGAAGTGACTCCTGCCAAAGAATCAGTTCTCTTAAGTCGCAGACTTTGGCCTCAAAGTGTTGTGGAATGCCATGAGCCCTAAATACAGGAGGAAAAACATATTTGCAGGCAGAGTTTTCATTTGATTCTATCAGTGGGGACGCCGAGTAGTATAAATAAATGAATTTCAGGAACAGACTGTATTTAGCTCTAATTAAAGGAAGATTTCAAAAATTGCCAGATTAAGTAAATACTGTATTAGCTCTGTCTGTTACAATCATGGCACAGCAGCCCATTTGGAAGCTGAATTGTTTCCTGGAGGCACATAAGAAGAGAGTGTGTTCTCCATGTTACTGTAGCACAGAAAGTTTGGGATGAGCAAAACGCTCCTTATGCCCAAATTAAGAGCCCAAATGCTGCTCTGCAGCCTGAGATGGTTTTCTGTGCTGGGCAGGAATTGCCCCTCAGTGAGTGCAGTTACACAGCTCCCAGAAACGTTTAATGCAAGGGAAAACTCCTGGGGACTGTAGGGAATTTCATCTCCAGCTCATTTTGGTGTCTCAAACAAGAGAGACCCTGACCCATGGGGGAATTTGATAGAAAATCAAAACAAATATGATGCATTTGTGCCCCTCGTCTGTGACAGCTCCTTGGTACAGCCTTGGCTGAGGGGTTTTGTGCCACTGGAGGAGCCACTGAGGGCTTTGGGTGCCCAGTTCTTGTGGGTGTCATTTGTCCCACTTGAGTTTTTCAAAGATCTAAAGGTAAGCTTTAAAATATGTGGGCTAATGAGATCATATCAAACCTATTTCAGCTGGAAATTTAGTTTAAAAATTGTAATCTCTTCATAAAAAGGACTAGCAGGGCTTCTCCTTAGGTTTTTGCAGTAGAAGTTCAAGCAATGTGCAGCAAAGGCTGAGGCAAGAAAATCTCTCTTGTAACAGGAGGTGAGAACTCATCTCTCCACACTAAATGTTTGCCACACCAGAGAGTTGTCCAGACTCTCCTTGCAGGATCTTTTAGACAAGGTTTTTATATCTATTGTGTAAGGTTGATATATATGGTGTGTCCAAATAAGGGAAAAATAGGTTCCTCTCTGAGGCACAATTCATCTCACCCTGGCAGAGAGATTTCCAGATGTCCAGGATAAGACAAAGTGTGCCCTTCAAGTGTTCACTTCTCTCAGTTGTAGAGAGAAGTTGGAAAATGGGCCCTCAGATATATTTATGTGTGCTCTGGAGAGATCCAGAGGTACTGACATTAATCTAAGCTGTGTGCTCTTCAGGGTTGCTAGCAGATAATCCCTCTGTCCAACTCTTCACCTATTAACAAACATAGAACATTCTCACCATGGATTTTCTTCAGTGCAAATGAATAATTTCAACTGTTACAGTCTTAGAAATAATATAGGGAGTTTTCATTATTTGTGCATGGTTGTAGAGTCACCCAGAAATACGATAGAAAAAGACAAAGGAGACAATTTAAAATATGGGACAAAACTGATGAATTCTGTAAGGAACTCTCAACTGGGATTCCTGAGTCTAATTACTTTGCTTGGATTTCTCCTGTAATTTATGGCAGCTTGTCCAAGCAGAAATGATTCTGGCAGTGTTCCAGCAGACTGACAGGATACAGGTTAAAACCCATGCAGCTCCCAAATAGATGGTTCCTCCCTCCCCACTCCCTTTCTTTCCACATTATATCTTCAAAATGAGCCAGCCCAGTGCCGACTCTGAGCTGAGGATTGAGACTTTGCACAGTCTGGCCACGTCTCCTGCCTGGTGAATTGCTCAGTGCACCACCAGTCCTCCATGGATTTGGTCAAAGTCTTCATCTTAAGGGGGGCAAAAAGAGGGTTTTGAGGGAAATATGATCACTGGCTCTGAGACTTTCCAGTGTAAGGTCACACTCTTGTTTTCCATTGCTGTCTGCATTAGGACTATTTTATTGGAAGTGGTGCTTGTTCTGTGTCACCAGTTCAGGGGTGATCTGGGTGTGATCTGTGACAGCTGCAGATAAAGAGGGTCACCTCCCAAGGCTTTCAGGGAGCAAGTTTGTGCCAAGAGGGAGGTTTATGGATAACTCCTGTTCTGTAGGGTAACAGAAACATTAGTGTGGAAATACAGAAGTGGTCCAGGAGAGGTCCATACCATCCACACCTGACTGGGCTGATGGGCAGGAGCACTGTACTCCCAGTGCCCACACTGGGCACACTCTGATGGCTCCAACATGGATTATTCAGCTCAGACCAGGAGACAAATTGTAAATAAGTGGTTTGAAAATGTGGCTAAACAGAGGCCAGCCTCCTGCACTAGGATGTACAAAGCCCCTGTGGGGAGCCTTGGTGCTGGAAAGCCAGGATATGAAATAAATCTCTTCAGTCTGGAAGCTAGCAGGCTCGGTTTGGAAGCAGGAACATCTCTGGTTACCAGTAGGTGTCATCGCAGGTTTGCAGTCACTGGGGCCCAGCACTTGTGACACACACCCCAACCATGGCCCTGCTTCTTGGAGCTTCACCTGCTGCCATGGATGGAGCCAGCTTCCAATTCCCACACTGGGAATCCACAGCCACCTCCCTCAGTAATTCCTGCTCCGTGCTGTCCCTTAGCTAACAAATCTGTCCCCAGCACCCCCAGGGGTGTGTAGCAAGCAGCTTTGTTTCCTCTGGGCACACATTCCACGCTCCCAAAGAGGGCACCTTTGGGAAGGCCTCTCTCTACAATGGAAATGTGACTTGGCCAAGACTCCCAAATCACCATTGGCTGAGCCAATCTGAGATTTCAAAGAAGCCCAGGCTGCTTGATTGTCTGGAGACTGGATCTAGAAAAATGACCTTTGTATTGCTGCTGCACTGTTCTTTGTGTGGAACAGTTTTCTGCCTCCCTGGCCAGGGGCCTGCAGGGTGTTTGTGTCAGCAGGATGGGGATGAGCAGCCTGTGGGGCCCTACCCCCAAACATCCAATCCCACCTGAGCTCATATCTCCATGTGCTATCTCACATGGACATGAACCCACATTTGTACCCACTCCAGGCTCTTTGGATATCACAGATAAGAAATCTAATCACAGCTTCAGCCTCCTGTGATGGGACAGGTTTCCTGCCCTCGGTCACTCCTGTCCAACACTGAGTATGGGTGGCCAGGGCTGGGGCAGGACCAGGGCAGCTCTCAGGCAGCCCTGTAAGTGCCACTCCCACCCCCAGCTCTGCTGGAATTATTTTGCCTTGAGATCCCATTTCCTGTTTCAGAGCTGCAGCACAATGACATCCATACATGTGCTATAATATACCCTGGCCTTTCTCTTCCTGTGTTGCTCCTGACTGATTAGAGGAGAAATTCTTGTTCTCAGTCCCAAGGCATTTGTTCTTGCATCCCATTACTGTGATCCAATTCTCCAGAGGAATGCCATCCTTCCTGTAGGGCACTGTATGTTAATGGTGCCTCCCAGCTTTACAGCATCAGCAAGTTTCACTCACATGTTCTGACAGTCTGTGCCAGGGTCCTGCAGGAAAATATTTTACAATACTTCTGTAGAAATTGTAAGTCTGATCCTTCAGCAGTTTGAGTAACTGGCCCATACCAGTCCAATCCTTTTTGGTCCATTCTGTTATCATTTATTTCTTAAAATAGTTTCCTATCCACAGCAAAATTTTTACACCAAGCCTTGTTTTCTGCGGTTTAACTATGATGTCCCAGCTGATATTTTGCCAGATTCTGCTCTGATGTCCACACAGATCAATTACACACCCATGGCCATCTGGTGAGCTGCCATTCCCTTCCATTCCATCCCCAGATGCTTGTTTGAATGCCAGAGTGGGAGCAGTCAAACCACATAGTTTGGGACTTTGGTAGTGGAAAATGTTGGCCCTAAAGTCTGGTTTAAAGAACCCCTCTCCACTTGTGCCCCTCACAAGTGGCACAACAAAAACCTGAGTGTTCAGTGACACAGAAAAGCCTCCTTGGAAAATGTAGGGAGGGTGTTACAGAAATGAGGCACAAATGAAGAACCAAGAATAATAATTTATAATATAATTAGCTTAATAGAATGCAAAACTAACTTGCTGTTATCCTTCCTTTAAAGCCTAATCTAGCCTAGACTCCCAATTCTCAGATTTGTGAGCCTATCAAGTGCTTTTAGCCAGAAAGAAAGGACTGCCGTGCACCTGCCCAGCATTTTCAGCTGAAAGATTGAAAAAGACAGTGTGCTTCTGCAGGGCAGCTGCAGGTCTTTCCTATGGCCTTGTAAACCATCAGTGATCTGGGAATCACAGCTGTAGCACCAGACAATGTTCAAGCTCCTTTTTTCTCTTTAAAACTGAGGTCAAAGTATCTTTCTTAAAAGAGGGTGGAATTTCAAGGCAAAAATTTATTCAAGAAGCTGATTCACTGAAATCAAGTGAAAAAACCTCATGCATGCAGAAGTACTAATAGAAAAACAGGTTGGCAATGCTCTTTTTAATTTTTTTTGCTCTATAATTGCTTGAAATATGATGGTACTAAATTTATGTTATGAAACTCACATAATACAGTGGGACAAGTGTCTCCTTATAGTTTATTTTATTTCCTGCTCTTTCCTTCACAGGTAATGATGATCTCCCTTTGGGGCATCTGGATTTACTGCAACCTGAGAGGTAAATTTGGTGTGAGGAGTCAGAAGAGCACTCAGAGATCTTGGTGCTTATGTAGCTGCCTTCAGCATCAGAAACAGCAGAGGGAGGGAAGCACACCAAAGAAGGAACACAACCAGAAAACTGAATTTAAATGGTATGACCCAAATTTTCCATGACTGGTTTCATCAGTATCTCCTCAGTTGCTTTTATGCCCTGCTGAGTAACAGCCGCAGAGAGTCCTGTTTATTTTTATGCCAGAGCTCTTTCCGAGGCCTGGCTTTCTGGGCAGGCACAGCCCCTGCCATCACTGATGTTGTAATAAATGAAGATGTTTGGTGAGCTGGGATGTTCCCAGGGCACTGCCACATCTCCAACTCATGGCACAGCAAGTGTACAGCACTTGGAAAGCTGCTCATGGCAGAGAGCATCTTTTAAACACTGCTTGAGCTTTAAAGGCAGGGAGATGCCGCTGCTGACAGATTCAGGCTTTGTTTTACTCCCTGAATTCTTGTGGTCAGATTATTTACTTTATTGTACCATTCAAAAGCAACAGGGAGGTAATTCTCTGTCTGTGTATTTTTCCATTGATGTTGAGTGGGGCTGGATGATTACATGGCTTGTGCTTTGTTAATTATGAGCACTTAGAGAAAAATCCTGTTGCATTGTTGCTGTGGCAGGCGGGTGAGTGTGCAGCCTTTCCAGAACAAATTCCCAGCTGTGCAGCTCCGAGGGCATGGCCACAGCACACAATGCAGAGTGGGGCAGCGAGTCCCCAGGGAATTCTGACCAAACCAGCTCCAAACTGGGAGCAGCAGGGCTGTGTTAGCACAGGGCTGCATTTTGCAGTGGGGATTGTTAATCAGAATGCAGCTTTCTGCTAAGGGAGCTCTGCTGCTGGCAGGGCTGGGCCTGGCGTGGCTGCACTCCCTGGATGTACCAACAGGACCTCCTGTACCATATAGAACCTATATGCTCCTATAAATAACCCAGTTGGCTGTCACTGCAGTATCACATTTGTTATGTGATAGGCCTGAGGCCCACAGGTGGATCAGGGCTCCCTTGTAGCTGTTTCTGCACAAAAGGGAATTGGATATCCCAAAGACATCAAACCCAGTCACCAGGAATTCCTGGGCCTGGGTGAATCTCAGTGGGCTATTCCTGGAAAGTGAATGCAAAATATGCACGAGCAGTTTAAAGTGAATCAGAGAGGCCACTAAACACGCAGAGCTTTTGTTTACATGGCTCTGAAACTTCTTCCATGTGATTTCATGGAGACACCCAGAAGATTCCAAGGCTACCCTGCACAGCTCTCCCTGCAATTGCAGATGCACCCTGGGCTGTGGGAGATGAGTGCCCTGCCTTCCTGCAGATGTGGAACTGCCATCCCAGCCTCAGAGATGATTTTCAGTCTGGGTTAAAACCTCAGCTAACAAAATCCAACATCTGGATTTCTTACGATCCCCAAAACTCTCACGGTGCTATGGCAATTCACACCACTCAAAAATGTGGCTTAGGCACATATAAAAAAAAATCCCAGGCTGCAGAGAGCATTTGCAACAGGAAAGCCCACGTCAGAGCAGTTATGTTCCAGATCCCTCCCTCAGAGAATATTCACAAGGTGAAGGGGAGGCAGCCTGCCAACCCGACCTTGTTTTAATTCAGCTCCCTGTGAGACATCAATCTGGGTTTCTACTTCTGGGATTCACTTGCTTTAGAAACAGTTGCTCACTCCTGGGTTTATCCAGAAGCTACAGAGCTCTTATAGCCTTTGTTTGTAATTAGAGAGCAAAGTTTAATCCCCACTTCCTGCTCTATTAATAACAAACCATCAGCTCTTCTCCTGCACGAGGGAGCAGCAATTGAATATGGAAAACACCCTGACACCTGGCTCACACACAGCGGTTTTGATCAATAGATCTCAAAACACTTTGCAAAGAAAGGAAGAATCATTTTAATTTCACTGGAGCTGAAGCACAGGGGTGGGACAACCACTCAGCAGTGCTCCTGGTCCCTTGGATTACACTGCACCAGCAGGAAAATATGCCCAAGGGACAGGGAATGTGGAGATATGGGATCAGAGGAACTGGTAGTGTCCCATAAAGGACATGCCAAAATACACAGAGAAGCACTAAAAAAGAGATTGAAATGAGGATATTTCAGTTCTATTCAAAGGCTGAAGCTGGATGCTGAAAACTGGTAGGTTTGGCCTAGGGAATTTTTATGTGGCCCGTTTTAGAAATAGAATGTTTGGAGCTGTGGGCAGGAGTTTGACCTTTTCCTAAATCACTCCTAAAAAGAGTCCTAGAATCCTCCTGCATCTTTAGCCTGCATCTTTATCCTGAAAGCATTAGAACCCACATCTGCCTTAAAAATAGGATTTGTACCTCTCAGCCCACAGAAAAGCTCACTGTCCAGCTTTTCTGGCCATATCATTCACCACTCAAAATCCACTGTTAGCAGCTCTGTTATTTAAATCTGTCTGAATCCTGGTGACAAACTGGCCGTAGGATTTCCTGCCATGAAAGGAGTTTGTTTTTTTCATGCAGCTTAGGGACGAGTGGTGTTGAGCAAGAGGATTTGTCAGCTGATTCCCTTCAGACGTTTGTTATCATTTGGTGGGAAGATGCAGAATTTACTCTTCTCAGCAGTAGGCTGATCCACCAAATTTTTCTGTGTTCGTGCCATGGTTTGGGGAGGGGCATGTCCTTATCTTGGCTCCTTGGGAGGAGGGAAATGGGCAGAAGTTGTAGGGTCACTGCACTGATTGTGCAAGCACCCCGTGAGTGCAGCCAGGGGCTGCAGAGGTGACCCCTGGGGGAGACCATGTGCCTGTCACACCCCATCACATGCCAAAACATCAGCCCCACAAAGCAGCACTTGGTGCCCTTGCTCAGATGTGTTTAATGAAGAAAAACAAGGATTTGGGGTGGGCTGAGTAATCCAGTGTGAAAACAGGGAGGTCGAGACTGTTGTGCTTGGCTTGAGAGGGAGGGCACGTAATGCACTTAATTAAGTGCTTGTGTGATTGTTTATGTTTTCTTTTTCTTTCAATCCTCATATCAGTGATTAGCAGTTTATGTTGAAGGACAAAAAATCCAATAATTCCCCAAATGAAAACTTTTGCCCATGGCAGAGGAGGTGAAGACTACAAGGAAAAAGACAAATACGGTGCCCTGATCTGTAGAACGGTATTTTGACATGGTGATAACCACAAATGAGTGTTTTGTCCTTGTAGGAGGGCCTGCAAATGAAATCAAACCAGGCTATTCTTGGTGAAAGAAGTGATGGTTGGTCCAAAAAATCGCACGAATTTGAAATCTGCTTTAAATTGAAGTTTTCCTCTCTGGGTGGAGCGTTTTGGTGCACGGAACAGATCTGATTGCATAGGAGAAGATCCACACAGGAAGGGAAAATAAATATAGCCAGCAGTACCCCCAGAGGAGTCCCACTCCTGCGTGTGCAGGGTGCAGGAAGGACTGGAGCTGCACTTTGTGTCCGGGCAGAGCCACTGTGAGAAACTCGAGGCACATTTTGCAATGAAGCGTGGGAACCGTGCCTGGAGCCGAGCAGGAGCACAAGGGAGAAGCACAGGGAGCCCAAGCAGGAAGCCCTTAAAGTCCCACACGTTTGCCCATGGCTCCACCACGGCCATCCCAGCTGGGCTGAGGCTGCTGGAGAACCCATCCTTTTCATTCCTCTGGATGTGTCTCTCTGGATTTAGCAGCTCAGCACTCCATGCTCCCCCTCTCCTCTCCCCATCCCACACTTTGACCTCACACCATGAAACTGTCAGAGCGAGGAAACAGTTTGAGCTGAAACATTCATTCCACATTACGTGATTCCAGATTAAAGGCAGGAAACATTTAACCCTTTGAGAGCCTTCTCCCTCATCCTGGGACACCTTGGCTTTCAATCTCCTTGCAAACCACATTTAAGTGCGTGGTGATGTTTTTTACATGAATGTTCTTGTCTTACCAGTGGCTCTTTCCAGAAGCCACAGCACTGGGGCTCAGGAGTGTCTGGACTTTGCAAACTGAACATATTCTCTCAGCTCTACTCAAGATTTTTGATTCTCCCAGTGCTGAGATGTATTTGCAGTGCGGGGAAAATGTGCACTTTCAAATGTATAAAGAGATCAACCTCTGGCTCCATGTGTTCCACTTCATTCCATGGTTTGAAGTTCAGAAGTGCAAATGGCTAAAATTAAAGCTACAGAAATAGATAAAATGAGGACTTTCAATGATTAGCACTCAGGATTTAGAAACAAAACTTCTTGCTTACTTTAAAGCTGCCCAATAAATAACTCCCACGGAACAGCACTTACATATAAAATGTATCATTTCACAGGCCTGACACAAATATGTATTCTGGGCTTTAAAAGCTGCTCTTTTGGCAGATTAGGGCTCTCCTGAGAGCCAGCTCCTGCTCTCCAGCACAGACTGATGAACACTTGTCAGATATATTTGGTGTCTGGTGCTAACTCTTGGGCTCTGCACTTCATAGGTGGTCTTGGCAGCTCAAAGGGTGGAGGAGAATGGCAGCTCCAACCCTCCATTCCCAGTGCTTGCACTGGGAGCAGCAGCACCAGTGCAGCCCTTCAGGAGCAGCAGTGATTTTGACCTGGTTCTGATGGAGCCACGTGGGCTGGAAGGTGAGGAGGATGAGGGGTTTTTATATCACAGCTCTGAACAGACGTGGATGGGAAACACTAATGGCTCTGCTGGGCCTGGATTCTGGGTTTCCATTTCAGCAAAGCATCTCCAGATGTGAAGTTCACAGAAACAGCACTTTGGTTCAGCCTCAGAGAGCCAGCATTTCTCAGTAACCCTTTATTTGGGCATTTGGGAGGTTCCTACAGATGTTGACCTCTGCCAGCATTCCCAGATTGGAGCACAGACTGTTGAGGCAGAATTGCCATGATCACTTCCTCTAGATCCACACCACCAGCAGCCCATTCCCTTTCCCAGAGCTTGAGGGAGGGTCAGTCTCCCTGATGGAAAATCAAAGGCAGACAGGAGAGCAATTGAAAGACTGGATTCCTCTTTCACCCCCTGATCCCACTGCTCTTTACTGACAGTCAGAAGTGCTGGGGTGTGTCTTGTCCTGCTGGGTAAAGAATGAAAATTCTTGTTCATTCAAAACCACAGAGTCATGGAATGGTTTGGTTGGAAAGGAGCTTAAATCCCATCCAGTGCCACCCCTGCCATGGGCAGGGACACCTCCCACTGTCCCAGGCTGCTCCAAGCCCTGTCCAGCCTGGCCTTGGGCACTGCCAGGGATCCAGGGGCAGCCACAGCTTCTCTGGGCACCCTGGTCAAGCACTATTGCTGACAGAGCCTGAGTTTGAGTCCAGGTGCCCAACAAATGTAAAACCATGACCTCCATCACAAACAGAGAGACAAGGGAATAAGCTGTTACATTATCAATGTGATATTCCAAATCAGCTTTTTCATCATGGCATAGGAAAATATTGGGGTTTGAAGTGAAGTACAATGCAGAACAGGGAAGAGTGGTGGCCTCTGCAAGCATCTGGAAACCTGGATCACAATCAGAAGTCATATAATTCAACTCTCTCTGTGAGAGTTCAAAGGCAGCCTCAGAAAAAACCCAACTCTACTTATCTGGTGAGCTTTCTAACCAGCAGAGAAGGTACAGAGTGTCTCCAGATTCAGCAAAAACCCCTAATATCTTTTCCAAATGAGCGGTTACTGATTGTGAGTGTTCTGCATTGCTGCCCAGGGAGAAGAAAAACGTCCTTAGGAACAGTCTCCACAATCATCCCTCACAACAGCACAGACATGCATAGTTTCACCCACCATCCCTGGAAAATGTGCAGCTTCCCCTGACCTGCTGGAGGGGATGGGAAGTGTCTGTGTGATGAGATCCAGAGGCTCCGTCTTGAAATCCATTTGGATAAGAGCGAAAATGTAAAAAATGTATCTTCCAAAGAAGAGAAGATTGGTGTGACAGCTCCAGAATGAATTGGATCCCAGGGCTTACAGTCTCTCAGCTCAGCTCTCTGCTTCATATTTGGTGTTTTTCCATCTGTAGGAAAAAGCATTATCATTTAGGATGAACTTTGTCCACTTCGTGGCAGATAAAATTATTGCACCAGCTACAGATGAAGGGAGATTTGAAGTGGGTTTGCTGCATCATTTTCCATGCTCCTGTTTATTCCAAAATCTTCAATAATGGGCTAAAATCTGACAGAGCAGAAAATCACCAGCTGTTCTGATCTCCTTTTCCACTTACACAGCTGCTTACAGAAGAGAATCTGTCTGATTAAACCAAAGGGATTTCAGAGGAGAGCAGCAAAACTTAAGAACTAAACAGGTTTAAGTAAGCAATGACTCTGCAACATTAATGAGCTCAACATTGTAAGTACAAAACAAGGGGAGGAAATATTGGGCTAAGCCAGTGAGAGCTCTTGGGGAGAAGTGGCAGGAATTCAAAGCACAGAGCTGTAGCTGTGCTTTAAAATGCTTTAGGTAAATAAGGTCAAAAGACTAAGTAGACACTCTTCTTTTGTTATAAACTGTGTTTGGAGTTCAAATATTTGGAAATAAATTTTAAACTAACCAGCAGAAGTATGTTTCTAAGGCAAAGGAAGAAGAACTGCAGAAGTTTTTGGCTTGCTAAGTTAAATGAGAACAAAGGCATGAATGGAGAGGGGCAAGGAGGGCAGAGCCAGTGAGAAATTATCAAAGCAAGAGTCTTGCTTTGTCTCCATTGGTGATAGATTGGATCATCTTCTCTATCCCATTGTCCCTGCTTTGGAGCTTTTAAAGTGAAGCTGAGGATCTTTTTTAACTTTAATTCTGTGGTTTTCCTGTGTGAGCCCCAGAAGAGACAGGCACAGCTCAGAAGAGCTCCGAGAATCCATGAACATGAAATATTAGCAAGGATTTCATTGTGTTCTGCTGCCTCGGGGCCGTGTGCTGGCTCTGCAAACAGAGCAGTGGGATTTTGACCCCAAGTCTACTTTGCCAGTGGGCAGAGGGAGATCCAGCAGTAACAATCAGCTGGCAGCCACCCAGTTTGCCTAGGAAAACAATTAGACAACTGTTTGCTGGTACAGAGCAAGTTCCTTTTGATATCTCAGAAAATTATTCTTTCTTCTTCATTTGTACACCTGACACAAATCCTGGGAGCAGCCAGGTACCCTGGATACAAATATTTCTGTCTGAGCTGTTGCCTGAAATCAGGAGCTGAATTTTCTGGTTTTATCCTCTGCTCCAGGTGTAAATGTGGGATCCAGACAACAACTGAGTTTTAAAGGGATGCAGAAGCAAGATGTGAGTTCAGATGTAAATATTTCAGCCATCCCTGTACAAGTGGAGGCAATTCCTTTATTTCTCCTTGGTGATGCCCTAGCGTGGATGCTGCAGTGTGTGACAGGGATCTGTGACCTATGGGCAGAGTAATTCACATTAAGAGATCTGGCCAAGACCATCAAGCAGCTCACAGGAAAATTAAAAATAGAGCCTGATTTTCCCTTCTCCCAGGTCACACTGCATTTCCATGGGGAACCACTGGAAACGTGTGAGAAATGCAGCTGACAGGAACACAGAAATACCCATTAACAAATATCTTCAGAGACTCCCAAGCCTGTCTTGGTGCTGCTGTAACTGTGGGGTGCAGCCTGGCACTGACACTCTGCTCAGTCCCCAACACAGCTCAAATTTGAGTGACTTTTCCCAAATTTTAATTACATTCCTGTGCAATACAACTCACTGTGCTTTGTGCATACCTTGAGGGTCTGGGAGTTATTGTAAAGAGTTGGGAATTAATTACAAAGGACACAGGGCTGGAGTTCCTCTCAAGTACTTGCTCAGCTGGGTAACCTTGGGGCAAATCACTCAACTGCTTTGTGCCCAAGTAAACCCAGCTGTAAAACCATCTTGAAAACCAGATGGTGCATGAAGATTTAAAATGCTCAGGAGAACAATGAGGGATGAGGAAAAAAAGAATTTTAAAGCAGGAATTCTACAGCTCACTGCTGTTGGTATTGATTCTAGTGGAGTTAATCTGGGCTAAATCAATAGAACTGAGAGGAGAATTTTCTTTGATATCCAAAATTCACCCCACACTCTCAAATCTTTGTTTTTCCTCTCCCCTCTTGACTTTGTGGCAGCACTTTCTCTCTAGAGGGTTAAACCTTCAGCAGAATACATGTTTTCCCCTGGCAGCCTGAAGTTTCTAATTCAGGATCAGGTTCTACATGACTAAACTTTGATCTGGTTCAGGATTATTTTTAGGCCCTTAATTCTATAGCATTCTTTTCTCCCTGCTTTTTGCGCTGCCATTCAGCTTTGCCTCTGGGGCAGAGTGAGGTGTCCTGGGGCTCAACTGCTGCACCCCAAATAAAAATCCTGAGCTTTACTGCCTTCTGTAGATGGTTAGTCCTGGCTTAAAACCAGTATTTGTACTCCTGGTCAATGAACAAAGGGAATACTAAAGTTTCTGTAGAAGAAGAAATGTTTGCCACATGTTAGTACCTAAGAGAAGACTTAAATGTTTCAATATTTTTTGGCTTTAGCCGAAATGTAGATTTTTTTTGTCCCCACAGGAATGTGGGAATATTCATTTGCATAAGGAATATTTCCTTACATAAGGAATACTTCCAAAGCAGGGTTTCTTAGGTTGTGAGAAGGGAAAACAATAGATTTTAGTGTAAAGAGGGAATATTTCAATATGTGACACATACAGGAGCCATTTTATTCACTACTCAGGGAAGACCTTGCATGTTTTTATTAATCACTAATGAAAATAAAACATTGACAGGTTTGAATTTTGGTGAGAATTCTTCCCAAAACAGAAAGGATTCCAGCTGAAGGAGGAAGTTACAAACGACTCTAACAAGCTGGAGCACAAATTTTCTTAGGTTTTCATGAAAACCAATGTCAGCAAATTTCCTTCAGCAAATTTAGCCCTTGTTATACAGTACTGGAGTGGTGAAATTGTTAATTACTGTTCAAAATCTCTGATCATTTTCCCAGCACAAAAATACTTCAGTTTCTGTGTGTCTTGCAAACAGCTCTATTTCATGTTATTGAATCTTTAGACTCAATATTTGAGCCATTGACTCTCTAGATTCAATATTTGAGCTATTGAATCTTCACATTCAATATTTGAGCTGGGCTATTACTAATTTAAAACACTGAAATTCTGTGCCATAAATACCAAAGTGCCTGGGATGATTAAGGACACTGTTCAAACACCAAATTGCTAATTAACCATAAGCCAAAAGTAAAACTTCCCTGATATAATTTGAGTCCCTTTTTGGATGACCAAACTTTTCCCCTCCTACTACCACTTGAAACTGAATTTAAAAACAGGTGCAGGTCATTTGTGGGAATGAAAGACTCTTAAATGAATCAGAACACAAAAAATTCTCAGATGAGCAGCTGTGGAAAACAATAAATAAACAGAAAGTGAGCTGGAGATAAGGCAAATCCAGGTGATAAAATCATGGCTAGAGCTGTCTAATATAGGGAAATGAAAAACACAAAGTACATTTGAAAGCCCTGAGCTGTACAAATACTCATCAGACTCCATTTCCATTTTTGCTGCTCCTAATGAGGAAAAGGTTGATTTAGCTCAGTCTTGCCAGCTGAAACTGCAGCTGGGAGTGTTTTTCCATATCCATCAAACTCGGGTTTCCCTCCTGTGTCCCTGAGTATAAATCACTGAGCTCCACTTCATTTCATGGTCCTTGAATTGCTCATCTGCTCTGTTTGAAGAAGAAGTTGGTGCATCATGAATTTTCCATGGTCCCAGCCCCTTCCTCCCCACTCTCACTGAGCACAGAGTGCTGGGAACTCCGTGCTGTTGGTTTTGGTTCCATAAATCAGCCCCAAATCCTCGGATGTGCTGAGGCACAACCAGACACTGCCACTGGGATACGTCCTGACAGGCTGGGATGCTCTGGGAGCTGTTCAGGGAAGCTTGGGTTGCACTCAAACACCAAAATAATGAATTCCCAAAGCCAAAATGATGAATTCCCAAAGTCAAAACTGTGAATTCCCAAAGCCAAAAATTTCAGGCATCACAAAACCTTTTCTTCTTAAAAAACCCCCAAACAACCTAATGATGTAAATATACTTTGTGTGAAGGCTTTGCTCCTCTAAAAACATTTTGAACTTGAAGTCTGACTAATTTGGGAAAAAAAATTAAGAGCTTTAGGTGATCTCCTAGCTCTTGATCAGTGCAGTCCATTTTTTCGGCAGGTTTTAAACCACTCTGATCTGTTTTTCCCTTTTGCCACATAAGAAACCCTCAGAAAAATGAGAAATGCCATGGAGAAACTGACTACAAAATGCTGCCATAAGTTTGTATTTTGCCCAAATAATCACTTTCAGAAGCAGACACTGTGCTTTTAAGCAAAAATAATCTGAAAAAATAGTGATTTTTAAAAAATCTCCCTTTAAAGACACACTGTAAGGCTGAAGTTTGCATATGAACAAATCTCTCCCCATTGCTAAGAACTCTTTCTTTCAATTAATGCTTTTCACTATTTACGCTTTTCATTTAAATGAATTCATTCATTTAATCTGCCTTTATTTTCCACTCTTGCAACGAAGCAAATCTGGTCCATTTTGCTCGCTCAGCACAGCTCCCATCGCTCTCCTCATGTCCTGCTGGAGTTCACTGCTTGTATTTGGGAGCACAACCATCCCCAAGGGAAGCCACATCTCTTAAAAGCAGAATTTCATCATCCTCATTAACAAACCCCACTTTTTAACACTGAGATATTTGACTGCAACCCTTTAAAAAAAAAAAAATTGGGGCAATCTCCTTTTTTAAATCAGTTTCAAAATTCCTGCCCCAGAGAGCAAATTCTGCGAGTTCCTTTGCTGAATGAGCAGGGGTTTTTGAGGAGGATGTGAAGACAAAATGGAAGAGTCCCTCACACAGCCTGATGGCTGAATTGATGCAGCTCCTTCCCAGCTGGTTGCATTTTTATCCAGGGCTCCAGAACGCAATTCCAGGGCTCCGCATCAAAGCGTGGTGGCAGATTTGCCTTTGGAAGTCAGCGCCTGCTTCAAACGCCTCTTCAAGTCCTGCATGTTGGGCGACTTGGGCCGCACGAGGTGGAGGCCCCTCCGTTTCTCCCCGTTGCAGCTGGCGCTGCTCCTGCTGAGCTCCTGGCACAGCTGCTGGAAGGCCTCGTGCACGCCCTCGCAGTTCTCCCGCGCCGACACCTCGCTGTAGGTGCCGCCCAGCTCGGTGGCCAGCTGCAGCCCTTCCTTGGAGGACACCTGCCTGGCCCGCAGCAGGTCGCCCTTGTTGGCCACGAGCAGCAGGGGGATGTTGGCGTTGGGGTGGATCCTGCGGATGTGCTGGTGCAGCGGGCGCAGCACGCGGAAGCTCTCGTAGTCCGTGATGGAGTAGACGAACACGAAGCCGTCGGCCCAGTAGATGGAGCGGTTTATCTGCTCCTGGCAGCAGATGCTGTCCGTGTCGTCCTGGAAAGCAACAGGATTTGGACATCAGGAAACAGCCCCAGGTAGAGCTCGGTTTGAACGTGGGGCTGTTAGTTAAGGTACCCCCAGGAACCCCTCTGGATGTACCAGTGAAATTCCCACAGTGCCAGCTTGTCCAGCCGGGACAAAAGGAGGCTCAGGGGGGTTTTGGTCACTCTCTACAGCTCCCCAAAAGGAGCCAAGTCTGGGTCAGGCTCTGCTCCCAATGACGGGACAAGAAGAAACAGCCCCAAGCTGCACCAGGGGAGGTTTAGTTTGGACATCAGGAGAAATTTCTTCATGGAATGTTCAGTTAGACATTGGAAGGGGCTGCCCAGGGACATTTGGAGTCCCTGTCCCTGGAAGTGGGAAGTCCAGGGAAGGACTGGATGTGGCACTCAGTGCTCTGGGCTGGGGACAATGTGGGGATTTGGGACAAGTTGGATTCAGTCCTGGAGGTCTTCCCAACCTCACCGATTCTATGATTCTCTGATCCCACACTGCAGAAAAGCAGGAATGTGGAGTGGAGAGGGGTCAGAGCAAATTGGGAGAGAAGAGAAGAGGAAGAGAAGAGGAAGAGGAGGAAGAGAAGAGGAAGAGAAGAGGAAGAGAAGAGGAAGAGAAGAGGAAGAGAAGAGGAAGAGAAGAGGAAGAGAAGAGGAAGAGAAGAGAAGAGAAGAGAAGAGAAGAGAAGAGAAGAGAAGAGAAGAGAAGAGAAGAGAAGAGAAGAGAAGAGAAGAGAAGAGAAGAGAAGAGAAGAGAAGAGAAGAGAAGAGAAGAGAAGAGAAGAGAAGAGAAGAGAAGAGAAGAGAAGAGAAGAGAAGAGAAGAGAAGAGAAGAGAAGAGAAGAGAAGAGAAGAGAAGAGAAGAGAAGAGAAGAGAAGAGAAGAGAAGAGAAGAGAAGAACCAAAATACTGCTTTGAAAGGTCAGTTCTGTATTCTCTTGTACCCAGCCAGTCAGAAACTCACACTCTTATTGTGGATAAAATTGTGATGGGCACAGTAAGAGCATTAAAAATCCATCAGGTTTGTCACACTATGACAAGTGAACAGTTGTCCCTCAAGGTGACTTTTAGGGCTTTTTCCAATTCTTTATTCAACGTCTCCATGGACAGAGGCTCTCACTAACTCTGGCTGGTGAAGCCTGCCAGGTTTTCCTGCCTTGCAGGTCTCCAGATAGTCAAAGGCAAAGTTATTTTGAAAAAAGCAATTTGTTAAAAAGAACCAATGACTGGAACTGAAAATCAGGTGAAATCTCATTGGTAATTTGTGCAGCAGGGATGGGTTTCTACCAATTTTTGCTGGTCCATCACCACTCCCACTCAGAGTCCCAACAACCACCAGCTCTGGGAATACAAAGCTGAATACAACACTGTGAGCTTGAAAAGAAATCAGCTCACTTGTCAGGATGAAGCTATTTCCAGCTAATGCTCTCCTCTTTGTTATCCCTGCTGGGATAGGGATAACCCAGCCAGAGAGGGAGATCCTGCTGCAGCCATGGAAGAACTGACATTCCTGTCAATATTACAGCATTTCTGGAATGTTGTAAATTTTTTTTTATATCCAACAAGCATATTCTGTGCACAGCTCTTCATGAAGCTGGTAAAAATTGTTATTTTAAGGGGAGTTGAATGTCACAAATACAGAGTTCAAATTTTTATTTTTGTTGCTAAATCCTACCCAAGAAATTTGCATCAACTTCAGTAAAACTAAGAGAAAACATGTTCCATTATCTATTAATCTATAGAATATCTATCTGCCATTCACATTAATTTTAACAGAATTTAGTGCTCAGCACTCTCCCCAAACAGATCACTTTTATTTAGACCTGAATATGAATTATAAAGCCTAAGTTCAGTGAGCAGAGGTGGAAAAGAACGAGTAAAACTCATATGTTTTCTTCTGGCAGATCAGACAGTAAAAGAACTACTGACAAGCCCTTCTGTGAGAAGGAGGAAGCAGAATTTCTGAAGGGTCAGAGTGTAAATTAGGCTTAAAACTTTCCTCAGGGGTTCTGCCAGCCAAGTGCCCTCTGTAAATATTTCATTATTGCCCACAGAGGCACTGGCTCATCACACCTTGAGGTTCTTTGCCCTTGCCAGCTCACAGCTAAACCCTGTGAGCAGTGAAATTACTTATCAGATGCTCTTATCCCTCCTCCCCAAACCCCTCAACCCCCAGAATGGGATGATAAGAGGGATTCTCCCAGCAGCCTTGTTGGGAAGGTTAATGAGAGTGAACTCTGGGCAGGCTGTGGGAAGAAGGGCAATTTGCTCTGTTGGGGTCTGGGTTGCAGCCAGTCTGGGGATGATTAGCCACTCTCCATGCCCTGGAAGCCTCTTTTCACCAGCAAAACCCTTTCATGGCAAAATAAAAAAAAACAAAAACAAAACCTAATTGCACTGGCAAGCTTTGAAAATGGGTTTGGAGAAGGTGAACACTGAGAGGGGCCTAACGAGCAGAAATTCTCTGTTATTCCAGCCAGGCCCACCCAGTAGGGAGATGGATGGATAATCCCAAGTGGAATGCTTTATTCAGGAAAATCAAAGGCTAAAGGGCTACTTTTTAAATGGAAATCTCTGCTCCAGAATGGATTTTGAAACACACAGGCAGTTTGCAGTGTATAGGCCGAGCAGCAATGAATCAGCCAACAAAACCACTCAGCTGCTTCTGTTTCTCTCTTACACTTTCACATTTTTGGGGGCTTGAATCCCAAGGGTTTCCACATGATTTCCTCCTGAAATGCTGCTCTCAGCCTGCAGAGTGCAGGAAACTCTCTTCCTTAAGGATTTTCATAAAAATCCAGCCTTTCCTCAGTCTTAACCTGTTCTGTCACAGTCGCTTCAATTATTGCATCATTTGAAGCAAACAGACACAGGGTGAGACAGGGCTGTCTGTGGGAGAACTTGGAACAGCACAGACCTTGGACTGGGACAAGGACAATGAAACTCCTTCCAACTAATTTAAAATCATTTCTGACTAAGCAACCTCAGCTGTTGGCTTGACTAAATGTTGTGCAGCTCTACAGTCACTGAACTATTATTCCTGCATTAATTTAAACAGGAAAACAGCATCTATGGGGTCTGCAAATGGGAGTTAAATTGTTCCACTCCCTCCTTTCTCCCTGGGACAGCAGAGAGAGGGGATTCCCTTTGTTCAGTGTTTATCAGGCAACCCCAGTGGTGCCCACTCACCCCCCACAGCTCCTCTCTGCAGGGCAAGCTGGCAAAGGCCTTTGTGCTGCTAAATCCCACTTGAATATTTGAAGAGCTTCCACTGCAGCTTTTATTTGCTTTTGAGTGTCCAGAGCAAATGAGGGCTGCTGCCCTCTGCTCTGTGCACACCAGCACAGCAGAGAGTGGGAATTCATCAAAGGTTTCCCTTTCAATCCACTTCCAGTGCTCAGAGAAGCTGGAAATGGGAACTGCAGGAGCTTTGCTTATTCTGAAAACTCAGGGTGGAAGAGTCCTGCAGCACAGAGATGCACACGTGGGTCTGTGCAGGTAAAACAAGGGGTGCAGAGCTGTCCAGGGCAGCCTGACACACAAGGAGAGCAGGTGGTGCTCCCATCCCAACATATATTCAGCCAAATCTAAGTTTAGACTGAGGTTAAGGCCACACCTAGAAGTTTAAGCTCAGTGGTGCAATGAAAATACCTGATTTTATCATGAAATCTCTGCTGTACTATAGAAATTATTACTCTACCATTCATGTAATCCCAAATTTACTGCATTTCCTGCTGCTTTGACACTATTTGCATCCTCCTGTTCTGCATTTCAAGCAGATCTTCAAGGAAAGACATCTTAAATCCTGCTTGGAAAAATGTTACTAGAAAGAGGTTCCTGGTAAAATATTAGATTTAGAATATAGTAGAATCATAGAATCATTAAGATTGGAAAAGGTCTTTAATGTCATGATAGAATTAGAGAATTATTAAGATTGGAAAAAATCTTTAATATCATGGAGTCCAGCCATCTAAAACACTGATAGAAAAAGGATTGTGATAAATGCCAACACAGTAAAAAAAAATGGAATTAATGACATTTAAAACCAGAGTAAGGAAAGCAGTGCAAAGCACCATAGCTGGAAATGACAACTGCTGTGAGGCCTGGCCCCTTGGAAAGAAACCTTGCTCTAAATCGGAGGGATTTTGGGTGTGGAGGAAGGTCCAAGCTGAGCCAGCTGGGCCTCTGGGCAGGTGAATTTTCTGCTGTGCAGGGACAGAAACCACTTGACAGAAAATAAAACAATCAAGCTGTTGGCAGGAGGGAACCAGACTGTGATTTTACTGCTGTTTAGAAACATGTGGAAAAGAGATTTGTTTTAATTTTGACTTACTCCTAAAGGAGCCTGATTTAACATCTTCAAGAGCTCATTTTGGTGGAGTTTAAGGTACCTTGATTGGTCTTGGGTTTGAGCCCAGGTATTTTCCTGCTGCTAAGTGGAGTTCATTAGAGATGGAAGTGCAGGCAATAAACATAAGAAGAGTGTAGAAAAGCAGCTGTTTTACCTCCAGTGAGACAAAGGGAGTATCCTGCACCTGCAGAGAGATCTGCTCCCCATCTATGGTGAACTTCCTGGAATACAGAGCACCTGGTGGAGAAGGAATATCGTTAATCAGGGAACCAAAAGTACAAAGGAAAGGTAAAATGGGATTGTAGAAATGCAGAGTTTTGAGGTTTAGGATGTGGAGCTGCCTGGAGAGAAGTGAATGGCCCTGGAGTGTTTGTGTGGCTGTTTGCTCAGTGAAGTGGGGCTGTGTTTGCTGTGTGGGGACATGTTCTGAGTGTACAGCTGGGAAAGGGCCACTCTGTACTGAGCCACATCCTCCAAGTGGGCACAAAAATCCCATTCAGGTTTTCAGTCCACATTCTCAACTTTAAATATAAGTGCAGTTCACTTTTTGTAATCACAAACGAACACATCCAGGTGTGGTCTGTGAGAGGACTGAGAGTTTCCTGCTGTATTTTTCTGAATGCCTTTAAAAAAGGAAAGTGCTCCAGTTTTGGACACTGAGTCACTGACTGTGTACGAATCCCCCAGCTGCCCTTTGGGGTTTGTGTGATTTTAGGAGAGTTTGGTTGAAATCCCCAAAGACTGGACACTTTAAACCTGACTGTGGTTAATCTGGAGGAGTTCTACCCAGCTAGGCCTGATCTAGCTCTGATCTAACCACTGCTATGCTGGGCTTGAACTTCATTTTGTTACTGCAGTGTGAGTGGAGTGACAATGAAAATTGAAGTCTTGATCTTCTGAACGCTCTGTGGCTGTGACAAGGACAGCTTCAGAGGTTGATGTCACCAACATTTCTCTTTGGAACTTAACCCAAGTCACGTGGGGCTGTGAAGAAATGCTAATCCACAGCTGTTGTGCACAGCCCTTCTGTCTGCCCCAGACAATTGTCACTGCTGCCTCCAGAACAATGTCAAATGAGGAGAAATCCATCCACTGGAGAGTGAGGAATTCAGATTAACAGGGAGCCCAGCTAGTGACAGTAATGCCCTCACTTCTGAAAATCAGCTCTGTTCCAAGGAAACGAATGATTTTATCCCAGTGGAAAAGAGTCTGAGCTCATGGAACATTTTGAACACAAGGAAATTTAATACTGAATGCAACATTTTCAGATCGTGCTTTAATACTGTGAGGGGATCCAGCCCTGGTGGGATTTTAAACCAGACCTGATTTTAAGCTGTAAAGATGGTTTTATGGGAAGACACTGCACCCCTGAAGCAAAACCAGACAACCCCTTATTCCCATTCCATGATGCCCTGCAGAGCAAGGAGCAGGCCCTGCCCCTGCCCTGCCCGATGATGGCTGGCACAAGGGGCAGCACGGCTGAGTGATCCCAAAGGTGCTGCCACCTGTTCCTCACTGCTGGAACGTTCAGCTCTCCTGCAGCATGGCCCTGGGCCTGGGAGCTTAATGGGAAAAGCGTGTGGCTCCCAGTACTGGCAGCAATCTCTGCACAGCTCCCAGCTCTCACTGATGCACAGCCTCCCCGAGAAGAGGTGACAGGAGACAAGGAGCAAAAGTGCAGCCAACCATCGGGGTTACTCGGGGGCACTGAGGGGGAGCTGGAAGGAGGAGCTTTCAGATTGTATTTCCTCAGATCAAAGGTGTCTTGTGTTGCTCCCTCCTCGTCCTGAGCTCAGCAAGCATCTCCAAAGTGAAGCATTTTCTGAATTCTGCCCACCTTCACCCCAAAACTGTGAGGTGTGGGATATGGAGTAGGGGTGAGGATGGAGCCCATGGATCCATCCACAGCCCTGGCCAGATCAGTCAGTGTTTTCCTGGCACACCCTCTGGGTTAAACAAGAAATGAATGGTTGCTTTGCGTGTCTTATGGAGAGAAGACTTCCATTTCAAAGCCCCCCTGGTTATAATAGCCCCTGAAAAAAAGGGAATGCGCAGAAAAAGTCCTGAACTGCCTTTTACACCCCTCGGAATTCCTCTGCCTTCCCTGGGGTTGCAGGGGGAGCAGCATTGGGTTTCTGTGGTTTAGCTGATGTGTAGGTTGTTCCTTGAGCCTGTGTTTCAGTATAGGTATGTCCCCAAGCAAACCTTTTACTCTGATCCTTTTCCATCAACTTGGAAAAAAAACCCAGCTGAAAGGATCATAAATAATGACCCTTTGATTTATTGCTTTCATGGCTCAAGGCTATTAACTGAAAATATGCACCTTATGGACATCTAACACCACTTGGCTTCCCTGTAACGTGCAGCAGTCACAAAACAGAGGGGATTTCTTTCCCAGCTCTCTGCAGTGCTGCTGGGGAGGGCAGAACTCACCGGTGTTGGCTTCGTAGTCCCCAATAAATCTCTTTGTGAGAAAGCGCACGACCAGGGCTGCAAAACAAAGAGAGGAGGGGTCCTTAATGAGAACCCAGACCCATCTTGGCACAACTCCTGCAACATCTTCCTGCAGGAAGGAGCCTCACACAAACTGAGTTCATCTCTGGATTGCTCACATGTTACTCTGCAAGTGCTGCTCTCAACTCTCAGCACTCCCAGACAAAGATCTGGGATTCCTAATACAGAGTTTTTCCCAGCTTGTGTTGCAAATGAGCCCTCAGGTTCAGGGTGGCAGCTCAGCGTGGCATAGGGAGGTTGTTTCCCTGTAATTGAAGGTAAAACAATCTGCCCTTTACCCTGAAATAACTTAGAAAAAAGACTAACAAGCAAGTAGACTGCAGCTAATCCAAATTTAAGCATTTTATGTCATGCAAGAAGTGAGGCTGATGGATGGAATGGTTCTTTCCAGCCTTAAAACCCCTCACAAAACCCATTAGTGGTATCTAATCACACCCAGCAAACAAACTCCATGTGCTCTGCTCACTTGGGTCATGCTGGTCATTCACCTTAACCTGTGCTGCTTTCTTAAACTCTTTGATAAGAACATTTTCCTTTTTCTGCAGTAAATTTTAAATCCCACTGTGGCAACAGTAACTTATATTCCTGTGGTGCTTTGATCTCAGCAGATTCCTGGTAACTTGTAAAGCCACTTAATTAAGGGTTAAATAAAATGTCTTTTCCTGCAAGCAACACTATTTTATAATAGATTTCACTTCAAGCAATATTTTTTCTCACAGTAATACTGGGTCACCCTTCAGCACCCTGAGATTAAATGGCCTGTGCAGCTGTCTTCAACAAACTATTTAAAAATAGTATGAAGATGTGGCTGCCTCAAAGCCAAAATAGTCAAACATTTTGCTGAATCCCATGGAACCACAGATGTAATAAATCAATCTGCTTTTAATAATTCCTGAAATCATGGACCAGATATTCAAATGCACCAATGCTCTCTTTATCCCCCTTTCTTCCCCTCTCCTTTAATAATAAAGGCACATCTTGTACACTGGGATTTGTCTGAAGAGCATAAAACATTTACAGCAGGAGCATAAAAGCCACCAGCCACACTTTTGGAGTGTGAAAATTTAGCCACAATTAAATAATTTGCACAAGACCAGGCAGAACCATTTGTGAGTACAAAACTTGCTGCTGTAGACACACACCTACTGCCTCACAAATCTGCCTCACAAATTATCCCGTGCCTTTCCTTTAAAATAAAAAAAAAGTTAAAATGACGACAGGAGCATAAAAGCCACTTTTTGGAGTGTGAAAATTTAGCCACAATTAAATAATTTGCACAAGACCAGGTAGAACCATTTGGGAGTACAAAACTCGCTGCTGGCTGCGCACACACCAATCTGCTACGCAGATTATCCCGTGCCTTTCCTTTAAAAAAAAAAAAAATTGAAATAGTTAAGCTGCAAGAAATGTGACAGTTTTGGGTGTGTCTGGGCAGCGAAGGAGCTCGGCAATCCAGCTGCAAGGACAAGCAGGGAACACACCTGTGCCTTACCTGTCTTGCCCACGCTGCTGCCGCCCAGCACCACCAGCTTGATGATTTTGTTGGGCGCACAATCCAGCACGGGGTACTCCGGGATGGGCAGCAGCAGGAAGTTGGTGGAGTACTGAGACATCGTGTCCTCAGGGATGAGAAGCATGCCAGAAGGGATGGCTGCTCAGCCCGATTTGGGGGAGAAAAGAAGCAGCGCGGCTCCCCGGCGCCCGTCCTCGGCTGGGTTTGCTCGGAGGGAGAAGCGCTCTCATCCCACTCAAGGAGTTTTCCCGAGGAATGTGAGAGCTCCCGGCCTCCTCCGGCCGATGCCTCTGCTCAGACAGCGACTTTGGAGAGCCAAAAGGAACTTTTTGATCGGCCCCCGTGAAAACTGACTCCAGCATCCCGCAGCCAATCACAGGGGGAGCGGGACATTCCTGCAGCCGGGCACCGAGCGAGCTGCGCCTGCATCCTGCGCTGCTCGCCCCCATCCCTCCCCACGGGCCGCCTCATGCGCTGCCCCTTGGCTGCCTGCTACAAACACGCATTTGGGCTGCTAAAACCCCGCATTTGAGGAGTTTACAGCCACCACGGGAGCGCTTTCTGCGCGGGGCAGCCACCCCCATGCTCTGCTCTAATTCCGCTGTGAATAATCTGGTTATGCCTGTCCAGTTCCTTCACCTTTTCAATGGCTCCAGCCAAACCCCCACATTTTGGCTGCTAAAGCTCCACATGTTGGGGATTTAGGGCCTTCACGGGAGCGCTTTCAGCGCGGTGCAGCCACCCCCATGCTCTGCTTCAGTTCCGCTGTGAATAATCCGGTTCTGCCTGTCCAGTTCTTTTCCTTTTCAATGGCTCAGCCCCACGCTCTGTTGTTCTCCCTGTGCCATTGTGTGCGGCTGATGGGACCCCGCTCTTCAGGACAACAAACACATTTCCATCCCCCCCTGAGCGATTTTAGGCAGCTGCAGGGTGTTCCGAAATCCCAGCTGACACACGGATCCTCCGGGGTACATCTGATCTGCTGCTTTGTGCGTGCTGCGAGCCCCAAAGGAACGTGGGGCAGCGCTGGGGTGGGACACTGCAGGCTCCCCAAACATGGGAAAGGGAATTTAGGGCTGGTGACAGACTCGGGAAGCAGAGGAAAGGCTTTCAGAGGGAATGAAGAGAGAATGGCTTCTCCAGGAAAGCTGAGCGGGGTTTTGGGGCAGCTGGTGGAATCTGTGGGATGACAGACTGGAACTGAGCACTGGCTACAATCAGCTCTCAGTTCTCTGGGATAACAGGGAGGGAAGAACACTGGCGAGGGAGTGACCCAGATAAAGCAAAACTGCAAATAATATGAAACAGATGTAAATTAAACTAAAAAAATAATGTAGTTGGAGCATTCATCTTTGGAAAACGTCTCCAATGGAGTCTGCAGGAACAGCAGGGGCAAGGCTGGGACACGGACTCTGTCAGGCTGTGTGGGAGACAGGGATGGGAATGGAGAGCAGGATAATCCCCCCACAGCTCATGGAGACCCTGGGATACATTTTTCTGAAGGCAGAAGATGAGCTTGGCTCACTCTACAGAGGCTGCAGCCGCCAAAGAGCCTCTCTGTGCCCAGCTGCTGTCCTGGCTCTGCTCTGACCCTCAGCACCCACCCGAGCCCTCCCAGCAGGGCCCAGAGCCATGGTGGGATCCCAGGGGATGGGAAATCAGGGCAGGGCTCCAGATCACTGCCCCTTCCCAAAGCACTGATCCCACTTTCCACACCTGCATCACAGGGGATGTGCTGAGTGTGAACTGCCCTGAGGAAAATCCAGCTTTGGGGCACAGCAGAGCAGTGAAATCAGCACAAGAATCCCAAGATTTATGGATACATCACTTTCCCAAGGCTCTGTTTCCCCTCTCAAACCTCCTTGTGCAGCAGTATTTGTGCAGTGATGCTGTGCAAGCTCCCAGCCTCGTTCCTCTGACCATCCTGGCAGCTGAGGAAGAGGAGGAAAAAATGTCTGGAGGCTGGTGCAGCTCATGGAACTGAATCCTGTCTCTTTTGGGACATGGCTCCTATGGGAATGGTTTCCAAATCTTCCAGAGTCAGTTTGCTTCCAGATTTTTGCAAAACCCTAAACACACACACACAAAAAAAATCTTTTCCAGGAAATTTCATTATTGTGTGAGCTTTAATCTCCCACAAGTTTTGTAAGACTGGACAAAATGAGAGGAGGAATAGGGGGAAAAAGCTCAAAATCTTGTGTTCAATTAATAGGGCAGCTCTTTGAAACGTGTTATTGAGCTGGACAGTGATGAATTTGGGATTAGTTAGCAGCTGTAAGTCACTGCCTGCCTCTCTCAGCACTGGAACCTTTGTTACCATTTGCTATTAAAAGCACATGTGAGTGAGCAATATAAAAACATTCATCACAATGGTCCTCCTCCAAAACCAAACAGTCATAGATCTGTCAGCTTCTAGGTGGCCACAAGAGCTCCAGCCCAGGAAAGAAAAGCCAGATAAGTTCAGAAAGATCATGAAGAATATTCTATACCAGCAAAGACATTCCTAGAAGAAAGCTCTGCTGGCTTGCTCCAAGAGGGAGGAACATTCAGTGAAAAAAAAGAAGTTAAAATGGTTTTGGTAACCAAATGCAGTGCTGAGGAACACAAAGGGGAGTCAGAGGCACATGGAGGGTGAGCTTTGGGCTGGATAAATGTGAGGCAGACAAAAAGAATGCAAACTGTGCTCCAGTGATGCTGAGCTTGGATGTGGCAGTCGAAAATCAGAGTCGCAGGCACGGGCACGGAGCAGCTGCTGCCTGGGGAGGGAAGGGGAAGCTGCTCCCCGTGAGCTTCCAGGGCTGGAGCTGGTGCTGACACGGGACAGGGGATGTGTGGGGGCAGGAATGAGGCAGCAGTGCTGCAGGAAATGTTGAACTGCTGCTTTTGGCAGCTCTGAGGGCTTCTGGTTGCTCAAAACAAATGTGAAAGCAGTTTCAGGCTGCATGTTGGAAGCAGACCAGTGGAGTTGGAGTTCCTTTGCTAACGTGGTTCAATCTGAATTTCTTCTTCTTGTGCTTCTCCCCAAAGCTCGTTCCACTGTGGGCAGGAATCTCTGTGCAGAGAAGAGGCTTCAGCAAAATTCAAAAAGCAGCACATTCTCCCAGTTTTCAACCTGCTCTCAAGCTCTCCCCTCCTCATAACTTTCAGGGTTTAATCCTGAAAGAATTCAAGCAAAATACAGAATCAAACCCAGAGGTTTTCAGACGTGATCCTTATCTGATTTTTGAGATTGCCAGAGCAGCCTTTGCACCAAGTGAAGCCATGCAGAAGGATTCACACCCTGAGATTGTATAACCCTTGGCATGTAGAATGACAATTGTTTTTAAAGGAGCTTTTCATTGTTTGTGCACAATGGGCTTATATTTAGCTAAGAAACCCATGTTTTAAATTCAAATTCTCTTGGAAAAACAATAGCTTAAATTAGAGGGGGAATGTTTGCAGAACTGAGAGCAACTTTGGAAACATTTGGATGTTTCTGGAGGCTTCACTTCACCACCCCTGGGGCTGCTCATGCAAAGATCTCTGCCTTTGCACGGTGCACGGAGATTGTTATTTCCACACCAGATTTTTTACAGATTTATTTACTGCTCTGTGTTGCTTTTGGCTCTGTTTTTTAGAAGATTTTCTATTTATGTTGTTGTTGGCCCTCCTACACATCTTTGGAGATGAAGCTGGCTAAAACTAAAAATATTTGCTGTGACCATAGTGCCTGTCACAGAAAGATGTCAGGATGCTTTTAAAAGGGGTTGTAATTATTCCTCACACATTTTACAAAAGGAGTAAGGGATGAGCAGAGCCAGAGAGACCTTGCTAAGATCCCAACATGTTGGGAAAACATTTCTCCTTCTGCCTAGCTCTGGCAGAAATGATTTTTCCTCCAGAAATCCATTTGTAATGGTTGCATTTGCCTCTGGTGCATCTTTTATAGAATATATTGATGTTAGGGGGACTTGGATGGGGAAACAGGGCTCTTTTATGGGCAGAAATGGGAAATGTGGCTGTGGGGAAATGCCAGGGGCTGTGGCAGGTGCTGAGACCAAACTCGTAGCTGGTGCCTCGTGCACACATCCCTGAAGGGACTGCAACCAACGAGAACTGGTCCCTGCAGCCCCCTCTGCCCCTCTCTGCTGCAAACTGGGGGCCCAAAGGTCACTTCTCACACTGCACTCAACAAAAATTGTCTTTGAGCCACTTTTCTGCTCCCAGTGAGTGAATAGCTCAGAGCTGGGAAAGGAAAAGAGGAGGAGACAAGAAAGGAACAGGAGTGTGGGGTGCTCGAGGAACCAGCCTTGCTCTGTGTGCTCACAATTCCACCTCGCTGAGTTTAAATGAATTAAAAGTGCATCTCAGTGCTCCAGCAGTGACCTCTGAAGACATCTGGGGACAAGACCACAATTTTAGCCCCATAACTCTACTCATCACCAACAGAACCAAGTTGTTCTGATCCTGAGGCCAAAGGGCAAGGAAATGTCCTCAGATGCTGCTGCGACAGCTGTGATAAATCATCTTCGCTTCTATTTTGGGATGTAACAGAGATGAACATTTAAACACACACTTCAATCTGCTCAAACACTGTGCAGATCCCACAATTTCTGCATTTCCTGTCCCTCATTTTACAGCACTGCCATTCATAGCAAGCCTGTGAGGAGCACGTGGCCCTTTTTGCTTTGGGGATACTTTGCAAGGTTTGGGGTTTGGGTGTTCCTGCAGCCCGTCCCTGGGGAGCTGTCAGGGCTGATGTGGAGACTCCAACTCACGGTGGGCGAGCAGCTCCAACAGAATGGAAACATCTTGGCCTCATAAAAAATGTTCTGCTTTGGAAACCGAAGCGTTCTCCCTTCCCCATGGATATTCCCGCAGGGTCAGGGCTGGGGTTGGGAGCAGGGAGCTCCCAGCAGCTCGTGGGTCGTGAGGAGAGGCCGAATCCTTGTGGCTGGGCAGGGCTTTGGGCCAGGATCAGCCACATCCCGCATTTCTGACCGTCCCTCGCTGTTTCCCAGGGGCTGTTTCCTCTGGGATGTGTCTGCTCCCGGTGTGTGCTGCAGGACGGGCTCTGGGCTGCCTCAGGAACAGTTCCCGCTCCTCCTCCTCCTCCTCCTGCTGGATTTACAGCGGCCACTGTTGTCACTCGCAGCGCTGAGCTCTCAAAGAGCCTTTCTGTCACCGTGCTGGGGCGGGGACAGGAGCTGTGGGACAGCAGAGGGACATTGGGGCAGCACCCCGTCCCACCCCAGCACAAAATCCTGCGCTTGGGTGCCCACAGGCCCTGGAAGGAGTCTCAGGAATCACAGAGCTCCATCCCAGGGGTTTCCGTGCTCTGGGGTGGCCGTGGTGTCCCCTGGTGGGGCTTTGGTGACATCCCGCAGTTCCTCACCCCTGTGGGGACAGCGCCTTCCTCCAGCGCCACCAGCGCCACCAGTGCCACCTGCAGCGCCCATCCCAGCGGGGCTCCAGCCTCCTCCCTGAGCCCCGGGAACCACGGAATGTCCTGAGTGGGAAGGGACCCGCAAGGATCATGGAGCACAGCCCCACAGGGTGTTCAGGGTCCCGTCCAGTGCCACCCCTGCCCTGGGCAGGGACACCTCCCACTGTCCCAGGCTGCTCCAAGCCCTGTCCAGCCTGGCCTGGGGCACTGCCAGGGATCCAGGGGCAGCCACAGCTTCTCTGGGCACCCTGTTCCACACCCCCATCCCGTTCCCATTCCCGATCCTGTTTCCCATCCCAGTCCCAATTCTCATCCCGATCCCATTCCCATTCCCATTCCCGATCTCATTCCCGATCCCGTTTCCCATCCCTATCCCTATCCCGATCCCGATCCCGATCCCGATCCCGTTTCCCATCCCGATCCCATTCCCGTCCCCATTCCCGAGCCCGTTTCCCATCCCTATCCCGATCCCGATCCCGATCCCATTCCCGATCCCGTTTCCCATCCCGATCCCATTCCCGTCCCCATTCCCGAGCCTGTTTCCCATCCCTATCCCGTCCCCATTCCCGATCCCGTTTCCCATCCCTATCGCGATCCCATCCCGATCCCATTCCCGTCCCAATTCCCGTTCCCATCCAGCTCCTCCCGGACCGAAAACGCATGGGAACATTTGTTGCGCGGCTGGGGCGGCGCCATTTGGGCGCTGCACGGGCCGGGCCGGTTAGCGGGTGCGCAGCTGGCGCTGTCAGTCGCGGCCCAAGATGGCGGCGGCCGGGGGCGGATGGAGGCGCTGGTGACGGTGCGGAGACTCGCCGCCGTCTGTACCATGGTGAGAGCCCTGGGGCCGCCCGGCCCCGCACCACCGCTCCTCCGGGGCTCCCGGCCTTGTGCCCGCGCTGAGCGCCGGGGGGCGGCCCGCCTGCCGCCGTGCGAGCAGCATAAGTGGCTCAGAGCCAGCGGTGCGGGAGGCCCCGGCGGCACCGGGTGTCTGAGGGGGCCGGGGGGAGCGGAGCGGCTGTACCGGGGAAGGGCTGGGGCAGCGCGGGGAGCCGCGGCGGGGCTGAGCGCGGTGCCCGCGGCTCGCAGGGATTTGGGATAATCGCGCTGAAATCCCGCCGGGAAAGGTGTCGGGAGCTCGGCAGAAAGGCGAGCTCGGCGCTCCCGGTGGGTGTGTCCGCTGCCGCCTGTGCCCTGAAATGCTTCTCGGGCTGGTGGCTGCTGCCTTTCGGAGAGAAATGGAATTGTGGAGTACTAGCTGTCCTTGTGCTCGGGTTGTTGTGATAACTGAGTTGATTTTAAAGGTTGCTCTGCTCGTTTATCAAAGCCCTGCACTCGCCCCACGTGGGTGTGTGGAACAGGGACTGTCCCTGCTGCCAGGGAGGGAGGCAGGCTGCTAATTGCGTGATTATGCAGAATTTTTAATGAACTCACGCTGCTGTGTAAATAGAGCCCAGCAAGTGGTTGGGCCGGCGCTGGAGCGCAGCTGACTCACAGCGAAATATCGCAGCCACTGAAACACCAAAAGCTGTGCACGGAGAACCTTCTGGGAGGAGATCCCGAGCTCCGAGCTGCGGCAGGGGCTGCAAATTCCCAAATCCAGGCTGGGGGTGCCCGCTTGGAGCAGTTTGGTTTTCATAATCCTATGTTTTAATTGCTCCAAGGTCAGTTTTCCAGATCCTTTCTGCAGTTTTTTACTGGGTCTGTTTTCACCTGTGTGTAAAAGGAGCAGGATTTTCCTACTTTTCCATGCAGGTGCTGACCCCCAGTTGAACTGAACCCAGTACAAGCTGGGGGTTTGCAGTTTCACACCCCTAAATGAGACATTTATCTTTTATTTTCAAATCCCTGGCCATGGAGACCTCACTGGAAGTCTTTGGGAGAAGATTTCCCAGGATTTTACCCTTCCCTAATGTCACTGAATGTTCTTTTTTCAACATAATTTGTATTTTTTAATGGCCCATCACAGCCATAGGTGAGGCCATGGCAGGTGAGCCACGGCTTTGCTGAGGAGTTCTGCACCCCAGAGGCAAAGGATTGACTCAGTCCATGGAATATTTGGGATGCATTCCTGAGAGCAGCTGACTGAGCCTGGGATGGAGAGGGCAGAGGGAAGGCAGAGCATTTCTCTGGGACTGTGCAGCCAGAGCTGGGCACATTCCAGTGGGATTTGTGCATTTTTGTTCCTGTGTTTGCCTGGATTTGAGTTGGGATGGAAGTTCTGGGGGGTGTTTTTTTTCAAGAAACTTTTCCCTGTTGCATCTTTAGGGAAGCAGATTCTCCTCATGGTGTTTCAGGTGGAGAATTTGCTGTTTGAGTTCTGTGCAGAAATTGCAGAGCAAGTGCTGGCAGCACTAAATAATTGCATGAAATTGGCTTCCAAATTTCTTAATTAGTCATTTAATCACATACTGTGGAATCTGTCAGCATCAGTGTTTTAGGTGCATGTGTAGCTTGGCTGAATTTACTGTCAATATTAACACTTATTCCCTCATCTAGCCCAGGAAAATTAAGGTCTGGGTGTTGTGTTTTAAAACTGGATCAGTTTATTTAAGTAAAAATACAGTTTTTCATAAAGGAATATGAAAAACTTGAGCCTTCTTCATAAAAACATTGAAATGCATGAACAAAGTCCTACTTCCTTCAGGATTATGCTGATCTGTAGTGATTGTACAGGACTTTACATATTTTTTTAGCAAAATATACAATTTTTATCAGCATTTCCAGTCATCATCTGTGAACCCCAGGTTTGTGACATTGTCAGAGCCCTCAGCATCACAGGGACTGCTGTTCCTGCCTTTGCTTCCCAGACATTCCATTCCTCTCCAGCATCTCTTTAAAAATTAAACTCAGAGCCTGAGCTCATTAGCAGCCAGTAATGAGGTTTAATTAGAGTCATCTCCCCCTCCCTAAATTAACTTCCCCGTGTTTCAGCTCTGCTGTGCCTCGGGGTGCTGGCGTTTCCTCTGTCCCTTTTCCAGGATTCCATCACATTCGTGTGGCAGGGTTGGCAGCTGGGAGGGAGCAGGGGTTGATTTGGGTGTGATTGGGTTTATTTGGGTGTGATTGGGTTTATTTGGGTGTGATTGGGTTTATTTGGGTGTGATTGGGTTTATTTGGGTGTGATTCATGGCTTGGGGAGGCTGCTGACACCACATGGAAACACATCCAGGGCCAGGAGCCTCTGCCCCAGCTCTGCTTCCCTGCCACCAGTTCTGTGTCCCAGCCCTTCCCTTGACCTCTGAGTTTTTCCTTCTGTTTGCAGGAAAATTGAGGGAAATGGAAACAGAGAGCACTGTTGAGGCATTTTACATAAAAACATTTACAATTTCAGCAGTGTTAAAGGGGATCTGTGGTTCTGGGGTGTGCAGGTGGGAATCCTCTCTTGGCTGAGGAGGGCAGAATTCCATGGGCCTGACTGCATCCTCCACCCCAGGATTGTTTTCTGTGCTCTCACACAGTTGTAGAACTGAGTTTTTGAGACAGAACTTGAGGATTTTGTTGAACTGACAGAACTTTTGGAGAAGGAGACCAGAACTTGAGATTGGAGCAAGGTGCAAAGCTCAGAGCTGGGCTTTTCCTCTCTGGCAGCTTGTGAGGAGTCTGTAAAAAGCTGTGAGCAGAATATTGTTTCTTGTAGGCAAATAGGGCCACTTCCTCTAGATTCATGTCTAATTGTTTGTTAAACAAGTAGGACATGCCTGAAGAGCTCCAATCCAGGATACAAATTGGGGGTAGCCTTAAATGCTCTGAATCAGGGCATAATTACTGACTTCAGTGCTGGAGGGGAGGTGGCTGCAGCAGTTGTCAGTCCCACATTTCCATCTGGCACCTGAATAATTTACACTGGGCAGCTCAAGCAAGGCTGTGGTGTTCCTGGTGTGTAATGTCACCTCCCTGCTGTCACCTGCAGCTGTGGGACTTTGCTTGAGCTTTATCAGAGAATTAACATTTATAGCATTTATTTTTATCACTGGAAGAAGGGAGGGTGGAAGCAGAGCTGGCTGAGCAGATTTCTGGCTCCAGCAGTGCTCTGCTTCTTGACTGACTCGAGCTGAAAAAAGCCAAAATATTCATCTTTGCACTTAAAACCCAGAGAATAACTGGGAATAATTGTTTTGAGGGAGAAAGAAATACATAACCCTTTAGAAAGCAGGGAGGGGGTGATTTCAACGTTTCCCCACGTTGTTTGTCCTCTGGTTTAATGCTGTGTATGATGGGTGTTTGGTGCTGCTTTCTCCAGATTTGGGGCTTCTGAAATTTTGGGGCTGGAAGCAAAGCCAGGCTGCAGTTCAGCTGGACCACAAATGAACTTCAGGATTTTACAGGAGTCCTGAACACATAAATGAGATTTTGTGCTATTCTTGTGACTGTAAGCTTAAAACTTCATGCTTTAATTGTTCTAGGAAAATGAGATATCCCAACTGTGTTGTGCCATGGAGTTGAGGAAACTGGGCCCTACACATTCCATTTGTTCAAAGTAGACACTGATTATATTAGAGGACTTCAGAGCTGCTACCATTTACAAATGAAGTGTGAATACCTGGAGAAAGGTGCTAAAATAACAGATGGCAAATTCAAGAGGTGCTCTGTATTACTGAATCTCTGCTGTTTGGTTCTTTAATCAGGATTTAGAGCAAATGCTTTTATTGCCTTGGATTCATCTGTGTTTACATGCACATCACTTGCAGTCTTGTTGCTATTAAAAAAGAAATGGCTTTTAGTGCAGGCTCCAGCAGATGTCACTTTGGGGGATTCCTGCAGTTGCTGCCAAAATAAAGGGCAGCACTGTAGATCATTGTGCTTTATTTGTATGTTTTATTTTATATTTTCTGCTCCTTTTATAGTGGATACTTAAAGCGGGCTTGTAAAACAGATGGGGATAAACGTTGTTGTGAAAGGGCAAGAGAGAATAGTTTTAAACTAAAAGTGGGGTGATTTAGATTAGAAAGGAAGGAATTCTTCCCATTAAGGGTGGTAAAGCACTGGCACAGGGTGCCCAGAGAAGCTGTGGCTGCCCCTGAATCCCTGGAAGTGCCCGAGGCCAGGTTGGACAGGGCTTGGAGCAGCCTGGGACAGTGGGAGGTGTCCCTGCCCATGGCAGGGGTGGCACTGGATGAGCTCTGAGGTCCCTTCCAATCCAAATATTCCATGATTTATCCACTTAACCTCTCATACACTGAGTTGTGAATGTATTTCCCCATTCAGACCCATTGATTTGCCCCACAGCTGAATTTTACTGCTCTGTGCCTGTGTAATGTCTGAAGTTACAGCCTATTTATAAATGAAATATAAACCCGTAGTTTTTGGCTTTGCCTTCCCTCAGCATCCACTTCCTCACTGTCCACAGCATTGTCCCTGCACTGTTTGATGTGTGAGGCTCTGATAAAATCTCTGCCAGCTCACAAAAGAACAATGCTGGTAAACACTGGGCCTTGCACAGCTGGGAGCTGTTTGTGTTTGTTCTTTTAGAGACCCAAAGAATCCCTGGGAGCTGTGCTGGCAAAGCCTCCACTCCTCTGTGTGTCACTGGGTCATGGGGAGGAATCTTGTGGGTGGAGAAATCAGGGGGAGGAACTGGGAGCAGTGGTGATGGGGGAAGCAGTGTCTGAGGAGACTGGGATGAGCTGGGAGGAACTGGGAGCAGTGGTTCTGTGGGAGGCAGGGGCTGGAATAGACTGGGAGGAACTGGGAGCAGTCATGTGATGTGGGAGGCAGTAGCTGAGGAACTGGGATGAGCTGGGAGCAGTGGTGGTGTGGAAGGCAGGGGCTGAGGAGGGCAATGAGCTGCTGACAAAGGCCAACACTCAGCAGTGGTTTTTTTTCCTGCCCTTTCTCCAGTATCCTTTCCACAAATTCTTTTCACTGGAGCCCAGCTTTGCTCTCTCACTTAAAAAGCATAAAATGAGAGGATTTCACAGGTGTGAACCCCTGCTCTGCCTTTGGGAGGTGTGGATCCTGTGCACCTTGCAGGACCAGCTCCTCATGGAATAAACATGTGCTCAGAAGAGTTTACAAAGCACCCTGCATTCATTTATTTAAAACCACTCCAGTTAAGGCTTCATAGGAGTAAACTTCTGAACTGGAGCACTTTCTCGTTTCTCTGGGTGACATGGCAGCAGTCAGGCTGCTCTGTGAGCTCTGCTCCCCCCTGGCAATGGGCACAGCCCTTCCAGGAGGAAGATTCCTTGGCATGTGGAAGCGTGGAGCCTCGCAAGGTCTGTGACACTGCTCTGCCTGCTCCTTTCAGGATTCTCAGTTTGTTTGGAGTGCTTGTGCAGGCAGGGTGCTGCAATCCAGGGCTCAATTTCCAGTAATTTGTTCTGCCTGCCAGCACAGCCTTCCTGGGGACATGAAAAGGGATCCTTTCAAGCCCTGAGCTGACAACTCTTTTTATCTGACTGCAGTGCTCCACAGCCAAAGAGTTTAAAGGATGGGGAAAGCAGCATTTTATCTGTGTTTAGAAAGCCATGACTGTGTGTTCTGTAAACTTGCAGCACTACAACCCCAATCTGCTCCATTTCTGCTTTCCCCCAGGGTGATTCTAATAGTCCTGAAGCCAGAATTATCATCTCAGCAAATACAGCAAGTGCAGGCAGACTTCTGCATCAGCTCATGCAGATGTCTTTCCTGAAAGGTTTTGAGTAGCTCTGGCTTGGCCTACTTTGTTATTTTTTTTATTTTTTCCCCCTTTTTGTTTTGATTTGTTTATTCACTCCTAAAACAACTCCTCAGCAGTGGCTTTAAGCAGCTTCTTTAATCTGGAATGCTGCATGATGGTGTCCCTTGGAGCCTTTCTGCACAACCTGAAAGCTGCTTCCCAGCTTGTTTTAAATGCTAAATCTCCTCCTACTCTCATTTGTTAAAAGGAAACAGCCAAATGAGTAATTACAGAGCAAGACTTGTGCACCAAGCATGCTCTGGACACTGGAATCCTTCGGGTATTTTTCCCTTTTTTTGCCTTTCTTGAAGGGAAATGTCTTTAAGGGAAGCAGCTGGTTCCAGTCCAGGAGTTAGGGTGGTGTGGAGTCCAAGCCAGAATATCCTCAGAGTTTTATTTCATCTTTTATTTCATCTGGCTGTTACTCCAGTGATGCTGCACAGCTTCTGGGTGTGCATCCAGCTACAGGGAAAGGTTAGAGATACCCTGAGTTACGAGGCTTTCATTTCTTCATTTGACCTGAATTAGATTCATTGCAAAGAGAGAAATGCATAAAAATCTGATAATGTGGAAATTAATGGTTTGTACTGAGCTAAAAAAATAGGAATTATCATTAAAGAAAAGCTGAATCTTCCAATTTTCATGGGCTGTATGGAGAGGGTTTTAAATTAACTGATTGTTAAAAGTGAGCTAATGGAATTAATTAATCTTGGGTGTGTTTTAGACAGGCCTAAAGCAGCTGAAGGGTGTAGGCAAGAATAGGAAACTACAGTTTCAACAGGACACAATGAACAGATAGAAATATTTCTGAAATTTTGAGAGGAACATCCAGATTTTAAGAGTTCTCTTCTGACAATTTGCCACTGTCCACAAATGAACTGTAAATGGAACATCTGTTGGGGTTGTATATATCTGTCTGTGTCCGTCTGAAGTGGTGGAGTGCCCCAAGATAAACACAGCAAACTTAAAAAAAATAAAATAAAATTGACTTCTTGTGATTTTGGCAGTGTTGAAAAAAGACCAAACTCTGTTTGTAATCGTATTTTTGAAAAGATGAGAACTTCACCATTTTAGTAAATTCCCTTTAAGGAGCTGCTTCATCCCTGTTTAAAAAAAAAAAACTTCATGTAGCATTTGTTTGACAAATCTTTCTAAATTTCTATATCTGTCAATGACACCAAAGAAATCTTGAGTATTTTTTGTCATTATATTGAGCTGTCAGTGATTATGGAATGGTTCTAAATCCAGTGGCAATTCAAAACCTGTGCAATTAGAGCCCCTCAGAACCTGGCAGACGTAAATGCCATGAACTCTCAGGGCAGTGGGATCTCCCCACTCGTGATTCTTTCCCTGCTTTGTGGATTTTTCCCTCATTTTCCAGCTCCTGTGCTCACTGTTTGCTGAGCAGCAGCACAGCACTGACCTGATTATTTTGACAAGAGCTCAGAATAACAGCGAGGGTCCTGACCCAGAGTTGTGCTAATTTTGGTCCTTTTTTTCCTGCAGCAGCTGCTCCATGCTCAGAAGGTCTCCTCACACCCTTCTCGCTGCTTTTCTAACCATCCCCACATGTGCAGAGTTCCCTCCAGAGCAGCAGAAAGCAGATACTTGGGAGTGGAAATGTGGATTCCATCCAAGTGGGAAAGTGTTAGTTCAGGGTAAGAAATTGGGTAGTCTGTAACAGCAGTCCACTGAAACTCAGCCAGGGCTTGTGGTCAATCAGGATTTCACTGAAACTCAGTAAAATTCACATTGCTGAAAAGGAAAAAGGTTGTAACTTGAAGCAGGAACCACGAGGATGCTGGAAATGTGGAATTCTCAGCTGACAGCAGCTCCTGTTCTGAGCTGCGTGGTTGTTCTTAATCACTCCCAGCTTTTGTTCATCCACAGCTCCACAAAAACTCTTCAATTCTAATTTCTACCATAAAGCTAATTAAATATAATGTAGAGAAAACTGAGCATTCTTCTTCCTCTCTGGTTCCTGGCAGATAAATGAATGCAACCTGTGAGCCGTTTGTCTGTAAGAATAATTACAAATCCAATAAATTTAAGATCATTGAGTATTGAAGACCCTGGAAACTCGATACATTTCCAGTTTCTGAAATCAATTAAATCTAGGCTATGCAAAATACTCATTTTCTTTGCAGGAATAGGATTTTTGTAGCTAAAAAGACCCAGTGATGTTTAATGAGTTATCACTGGCTAAGAAACAGAAGTCTACAACTATTTATTCCACTTGCATGGTGCATGGGACTGGAAATAAACGTTTAAGACTTCTCTACTGAGCAAAAATCACTCACAACTTACAAGGTGGAAGAGTTGATAGATCTCTCTTCTGGTTTTGCTGGGTTATTCAGTTAAAATGTCAGGAATTCTGTGGGATCGCTGCCTCAGTGAGGCTTGGTTAGACAGCTCCCTCAGGTCGGGGGGTTTGAAACTGCTCTTTTCACATCCCTTTTTGCTTAAAAAAATTCAACAAAACTTGCCTTGGGTGTTACTAGTTTTACCCAATGCTATTTTCTCTATATCTCATGTGGAATCTGAGCATGGAATAAAATCCCAGAATCATTTTGTTGGAAAAGACCTCCAGGATCTTGGAGTCCAACCTTACAATCCCCACCTTGTCACTGAGTGCCACATCCAGCCTTTTCTTACATTTTAAAATCCAGACATTGGTGTGATGTCCCTCACTGTGTTGGTATGTAAAATTGAGGAAAACTTGAATATTAACAATTCCCTCTGCTGTTGTTTGATATATTAATATTTGGTATATTAGATTTTATAAGGGTGTTCTTTGTCTTTTGAGTAAGCATGAATGTTCATGGATAGACCCTTCTTTTAATTAGCTGATCTGCATAAAGTAAAATAACCGCAGCTATGACAAGAAGTATTTTATTGTTGTTTTTTGGGTTTTCTTGGCCAATTTTAGCTGTGTGTACTGCTAAGGTGGTGATAGTTGAGATGGGCCAGGCAGTTTTTCATTTTCCTGTTTGACTGAGAATTCCAGAAATGTGGAAGCACAGCCAGTTCTGTGAGGGGGTGTGAACAGAAAAGGGGAGCTCTGAGACAACACTTGAAGTCCAGGAATTTCCAGAAAATTGAAATCCTCTTTAGAAATGCTGAAACTTCCTTTGTCACTCCCCCAGCACTGTGAAAGAGCTGAATTCACATCTCATTAGGTAAGGAAATCACTATTACCACGTAGTTAAATGAGGGGAAGTTTTCCTCCTGGGGTAGTTGTGTGTTGTATAAATCTGGGTTAATTCCTGCTCACAGCTCCTGGTCCTGGAGCAGAGCAGCAGAACAGTTCCTTGAGAGCATTTCTGTGCAGCTCCTGAAGTCAAGGATGCACTTCAGGGGTTGTTAAAATTTGTATTTATTTACCTTGTTCTAGCAGGGAGAAGCCAGTTCTAATCTCCTGCATTGAGTATTATATTCAGCTATATTTTAGTTTTCAGTGGTTGCTTAGCTGTTCTATGCCAAACAAACTCAATTGCTATGGACAAGGGATTTTTTCATGGCAGTTCTTGTCACAATGATTCTTTTTTTGGCATTTCTATGTCACAATATCTGACACAGTTTAGCAAAGCTGTATTGATTTCCTTCTGGTTTTAGATATGCAAAGGACCACAAGATGCAAAACAGTTTGACTGTGGCACCCCAAAGAGATGCATTTCTTAATTCCCCAAATAATAATACAAATTTTCATACTATGGATACTTGCCTCTTGAGTTGGATTTTAAATTCTAGATAAGATGTGGCTTTTATATTTCCAAAATGGTGAAGTGTGGATTGTTTCTTGAGAGCAAATATTCCTGTGATTTGTGGCAGATGGAAAAAATCTTCTAGCTGGGGTGGGAAAAGGTGTGGAACATCTGTCAGTGTGACAACAAAGCTCTTCTTAGGCCTCATTGCAGCAGGACATGGCCCAGGCTGGAGTTCATCTGCACTGGCTTAATTGGCTCATTGCTAATTGAGTTGCCAAGATCCCTGATTGGGAGGAGCTGAACTTTGCCTGCAGTTCTGGACCTTACCCCAAAATGTGACCGAGGCCAAGTGGTGCCCTGACCATAAAGTGGATTTTCCCCCCATGTATCCTTGTTTAGTGCAGTTCTCCTGGACATTGTGTCCATGGTGAATCACCTGTGCTTCTGCAAGGGAGTCATTTTTCCATGGAATGCTGGCACTGCATTTCCTGGAGCTTTTTCAGTATTTAATTTGCAAGTTTGCACCTTTGAGATGATTTATGATTAATCTGTGATTTTTTTTTATTCCTCCCACAAGTGCTTTGAGTCCTGGTTTGGGTTTTTTATGATTTTATGAATTTAAAATATTATCTGGCAGGAAACTTTGGAATAATCACAGAATTCCAGAATGGTTTGGGTTGGAAGGGACCTTAAAGCTCATCCCATTCCATGGGCAGGGACACCTTCCACTACCACAGGTTGCTCCTGCCTTGCCTTGAACACTTCAGGGATGAAGCATCCATGACTTCAATTATAAATAATACATTAAATATAATTTCATTTATTAAGGAAATCATAATTTTTAAATTGCCTCTGCAGCTAATTTACCCAAATTTATAAACTTTGGGCAATAAATACAAGGAAACACCTGGAAAAAACCCACCTGTGACTTGTCAGGTTCAATGGAGAGGTACCAATGGGATACAGGTTGGTGGCTTGGTTGAATTGCAACCCTGATTTATCGTAGGTTATTAAATTCTTTATTACATGGTTTTATTAAAAATTACAGTTCTTATGGTTTTATTTCTTTGTTCAGATATTTATTCCATGTGTTGCTTTCGAGCTGGAGCCTTTGGGCTGTCAGGTTTTCCTGGTTCTGGGAGGTTTGGTACCTCCTTTAATGGGCTTTTCTCCAGTGTTTCCCTAATAAAATACTGGAGATCATGGAGGGGGTGAGGAAACTCCAGAGAAATTGAAACTGAGCTTCTCAAGCTTGCAGGATTTACAAATCCTCCTTTCCTAATCTCCAGACATGCAGAGATTAAGAGCAAAACAACCTCAGCAGCAGCCAGCTCTGATTTCCAGGCTGAAAATACCGGAATTTTCACCTCTTGTGATTTTCCATGGAAAAATCATCTTCTCTTACACCATTTCCTAAATCCAGTGTGGATCAGAGCAGTGGGAGTGAAGAGCTGAGACTCCTATCAGCAAATCCTCGTTGCTAATGGTTATTTAGGTTTGATTTGGGTTTTTTAGGGGGAGATGGTAGAGCAAAAAGAGCTCCTTGGATGCAGGGAATGGCTGCAGGGAAACAAATGAAAGGAGCTGCCTGAACTGGCACTTATGCCTCAAAAACATTGTGTGTAATTGCTGCTTGAGCAGACTCTGCTTGTAAATCTGTCAGCACCCTGGGAATGTTTGGTGGGGTTTGGAGTACCCAGTTCTGAGCCTGCCTTGTTTTATCTGTTTGGAGAAATGTAACTCACTGTAAATCCAATTGCAGCTGTTAAACCAGATTATTTCTTGGTTTCTCTACTGTTTTTTAGAGAATTTTTTTAGTTATTTCTCTGTTAAAGACAATCTGGATGGAGCTGTCCTTGCAGTCTCTACTTGTGGTTTTTATTAATAGGGAGATGATGGAAATGTTTACTTGGAGATTAAAAAGCATTGGTAGCTTCAGGGGAATAAATTAACTGAGTTTTGCTGGACTGTAATTTTTGGTTTAATGCTTTTCTGAGGTGTCTGAAGGTGGCTCACCTGTGCAGAAGGATTTCTGCTTGGATGAGGTTAGAGTGACTTGGGCATTTAAAACAGGATTAGCAATCCAGAATGTTTGGATTCTGCATCAAATGAGCTCAGGATTGTTGGAGCATCAGCAAAAAACTTTAAAGAACAAGATGGAGAGGAATGAGGGAAGGTAGCAAATCCTGAGGTATTCCATCCATGAGGTGCTGATGGATTAAATATGGAAAGAGATATATAAACCACTTGGAATAGAAAGTGGGCCAAGTTAAAATTCAAGACAAAACATTGAAATGCTTTAGTTGTTGCTTTGTGTGGTGTTTTTCAGTTGTATCTAAAGTAACAAATTCCATCCTCATTGTGCTGCTGGAAACTCAAGGACGTGTCAAAATGCATTGTGAGCTTCATACATCACCCTGAAATTAAAGGTAGCAAAACCAAAGCACTTTCAGGTGATCTGAGATGTGATAAAACTCTTATTTCCATTCTTTTGGGGTTTGGAATCATGCCTCACTTGTCCATAATGTTTTACAAAATGCAGGTAAAAAATCCAGGAGAAGTTTCTTTATTTTTACAGTGCATTCTTGACTAAATGAAGTTGCTGTTTCTAGGTCACTGTGGCCAACCTGGTGTTTTAAGTGAGAACAGCTGATTGTGGTAATTTTCAAATAAACTCAAATGTTGAAAACCCTTTTGTTATATCAGGTAACTAATTCTGGCTGATGGAGTTGAGATTTTAAATGAAACTTTAATATATTTTTAATAATAAAGCATCATAATTCTGAAGAACACAGCAAACACAAGGTGCTGATTTTCAGTGGGAGTAAATGATTTCTTAAGCTTTTTGTTTTTATAGCAGTGATCTGAATTCTGTTGGGTTTTTTTAGGAAGTTTGTATTTTCTCTAACATAAACATTGTTTTTTGTAGGGCGCCAATGCCTCTGCTTTGGAGAAAGAGATTGGCCCTGAGCAGTTCCCTGTGAATGAGCATTATTTTGGCTTGGTCAATGTAAGTGAATTTTCTCTGCTTGAAATGCTGGATTTTAATTCATATCCTAATTTGGAGCTTTACAGGATTCTCTGAGAATTTGATTGATGGGCACTTCTCACTTAGAGTGGGAACTGAGCACAGCCACCACATCCTGTAGTGTGGTTATTAACCAAGGTATAATTTCATCTGAAACACAGCAAAATAAATGTATTTCTTGTAAAGTCTGTGAGAGAACCCTTCCTGCTCTGGTACATTTCTAATTCTAAGATTTTAGTATTTAGCTGGAAAATTGGAAATAATAAATTGTGTCCATTGTTCATATGCTGTTCCAGAGAAGATTTTCCAGTGATGCTGCAGTGCAGGGGAGGTTTTAAAATGAAAATGTGTTGCTTTTTTAAAAACATCCCTCTCATGTGGGAGGAGTGGAAGTTTTTATGCAGGACATGAATGACATGGTCTGGGTGGATATTTCCTCTGTGTAGTAATACTCCTTTTGGATTTCTGGCAGCCTGGTGTAGCCATGACCCCTCCAAAAAGCTGCATTTTTGCAGTTTGTGTGGCTCTGGGCTGGAGCTGTGGGGCAGCAGAGTTGTCTGCCTGCATTAACTGTGCAGAGAGGATGCTGATCCTGAGTTCAGAGCAGCAGTGGTTCTGTGGCATCCTGTTTGTGATGGGAAAGTGCAATTTTGGCATAACTCACTAGAAACAGAATTATTTCTGTGTGCTGGTCATCAGGGTTGTGTTGAAAGTTGGGAGATGCTCCATCTCTTCACACACCAAGTAAGGCCAGCTAAGTGGCATTTATTGAGCTCATTAGAGACCCAATTAATTGACTTTGTGTGTGTTTCTAGCAGTTTATATTTCAGACACCCATCTATCCAAACATACAGAATTCTGTTCCTTAAGCAGGGTGTTGGTGGCCATTCCAAAGCTGCTGAGGTTTACACCATAATGGCAAAAATGGAATTGTAACAGAAATAGCAGAGCACTGAATGGTGTGAAGAGGAAAAACAGCATCCTAAAAATAACCAGTGTTATTAGAACCACATCCATTCTCTGTTTTGAAGGACAAAACATGACTAACACTGCTGTGCTTCATTTCTTGCAACCGGTTTCTTGAGGGTGGTGTTTTCACACTGTTGTTCTGCAGAGCTTTTTACAAAGTTATTTCTGGTTCTCTCATGATTTGGAGTTAATTGGAGCATTTTAAAGAGGGCAGTTCCATGACTTCAGTAGCAGTGCTGTTAAATGTGTTGTTGCACTGCAAATACAATCAGGTCTTGAATTCAATGGAGGCCAAAACTTTGGGTTGAAAGGTTATTTAATTTTTGGATCACTGATCTAAACCAACCTGACTCTGCTAAACTGTGTCTAATGCCATTGCAGAATATGTGGGAAACTGTTAAAATGGTTCATATACACTGTAGCACGAGAGGGATGGAACAATGGTGTCATTCCAGAATTTCATCTCAGCTTTCATTTTAAGAAGCTTTAATCTTCAAGTAACCTTCAAACTTAGGATGCCTATTTGTGTGGTGTGCAGATTTCTTTAGCATGATGCTTCTTTGTTTTCTAGGTCACTAACAAGCATGTGAGTGATTCTCTCCTAATTCATGTGTTTGTTTAGCTGCCATATTTATTTTCCTTGTGTCAATGAGTTCTAACTGTTGTTCCCTGTTGTTTGCATATGGTTTAAATCAATGTCACTGTAGCTATAAGCTGTGACCTTTTGAGCTGTATGAATTAAGCTGCTCATTTTCTGTTTCAGTCCAAGGGATTATTAGCTTGAAACCATTCTGCTCCAGTGATCACACCAAATTTGGGTGAACAGTGACCATGTATCTGTGTATCCCTTAAAACCAGTCTGCTCTGTAGGCAGATCTTTATGCTTTTTTGGTTTATTTAAAACATGTTGCTCTTGGGGTGCAGAACCTCGTTACCAGAATATCTGGGGACTGGCAAACCCAGAATTAGTTTCAGTTTTTTGAAGCAAACAACACAATAAAGGCCAGAGCTGTGCTGCTGTGGATGATAAGTGATATCCTGTGTCCCTCCTTGCTCAGCCATGGGCAGCAGCCTCTGCAGGGCCTTATCTCTGCCCTGACACTGCCTTCACACAGGCCAGAGGCAAAGCAGCTGCTCTGTGCATGGCCCTGCATCGTGTGCTGCTCTAAACTTTCCATTGTGAGCAGCAAATATTGATTTATCATTAATTTATAATATGTTATATCACTGGGATTGGCTCAGTTGGTCAGAGCAGGGTGCTGGTAATGCCAAGGCTGTGGGTTTAATCCTGTGGATTGTTCACTTGAGAGTTGGACTCAATGATCCTTGGGGGTCGCTTCCACCTCAGAATATTCTGTAAGATACAGAATATTTATTTATTTAGTGTATCCTTGGTACCTCTCCCCAGCAGGCTCTCCCCTCTCAGGATGAGCCGTGCTGTGTCTCCAGGAGTTTTAATTCTGTGCTGAGCCCTTAACTACATTTTCTGCATATTCCCAGTATCCTGTGGGTGTTGTCTCCTCTCCCTTCCCTTGCTGTCACAAGGCTCAGCCTCTCCCCCCATTCCAACCAGTATTCCCTGCATTCCAACCAGTATTTCCCCCCATTCCAATCAGCATTTCCCCCCATTCCAGCCAGCATTTCCCCCATTCCAGCCAGCATTTCCCCCATTCCAGCCAGTATTCCCCCCATTCCAACCAGCATTTCCCCCCATTCCAACCAGTATTTCCCCCCATTCCAACCAGCATTTCGCAGTAAACGAGCTGTGCCAAGTGGCTCCTCCAGTTTCATTGTGTGACATTCTTAATGAGCTCTCTTCCTGCCATTCCTTTTTGCCAGCCCTAATCCAAAGCCCTTTGTTCTCCTTCTGTTCTGTTTTTTGACCAGTTCGGCAATACCTGCTACTGCAACTCAGTCTTACAGGCACTTTATTTTTGTCGGCCGTTTCGGGAAAAAGTTTTGGCATACAAGGTGCAGCCTCGAAAGAAGGAAAGCCTCCTGACCTGCCTCTCTGATCTCTTCAACAGTATTGCCACGCAAAAGAAGAAGGTGGGAGTCATCCCACCCAAGAAATTTATTTCCCGCTTGAGGAAAGAAAATGGTAATGGAATAAATGGGTTTTTAATGTGTTTTTAAGTGTGTAAAGTATTAAATCCACGGGGTTTTGGGAATTGTGGAGTTTTAACAGGTTTTTTGAAGATTTTTGTGGTGTGAATTTCACCGCCTGTGAGCTTGAGCTTATTTCGGTATCTCTGTTTTTGGACTTGCATGTGTCCAGATATTGCACCCTGGCATGGTGTTCCCCAGAGGAACAAAGCACACTCCAGGCCATTGCTCCAGCCTCTCATGGACTCTCACAGGGGTCCCAGGCACTCATAGCCTCTTCTCTTGCATTTGGGGTAGGATAAACTCCCTAGGCTCAGAACCAGTGGGTATTTCCCAGGGCTGTTCGTTGAGGAAAAGTTCTGGCTGTTGATTTATCCTCTCTGCTTGAAGTTGAAAAGATAACAAACTTCCACTGGGGGATTTTTGCCCCTTGGTCCTGGACTTAATGAGCTAGTGGTCCAAGGCAACACATCTGAATTTCCTAATTTCTCTCCCTCTCCAAAGAAAAGAAGAAAAAGACTACCAAAAAAATCCCTAAAAAAACCCCCCAACTAATCGTGTTTTTATTCAGTTCTGAGAAATGCCCAGACTAAGTTTCCTTCATGGTATTTTTCAGCTGTTTGTTTCTTGGAACCTGAGGATAATCATTGAGAGAGCACCAAAGTGCACTTCTTCCCCAACTCCCCAGTGCCACCAGAGCTGTGAGACAGGGGAGAGGAGGGAAGAGTCACAGGTGTTGGGAAGTGTCTGTAGCTGTTCATTCTCCTCCCTCTCTTCCTTTCCAGAACTGTTTGATAATTACATGCAGCAGGATGCACACGAATTCCTGAACTACCTTCTGAACACTATTGCTGACTTGCTGCAAGAGGAGAAGAAGCAGGAGAAGCAGAATGGGAAGCTCCAGAATGGCAGCATTGAGAGCGAAGAGGGAGACAAGGCTGATCTGACGTGGGTCCATGAAATCTTCCAAGGAACACTAACCAATGAAACCAGATGTCTTAACTGTGAGGCTGTACGTGCACCACCAACCCACACCACACCTCTTTAGCTTTCTCCCAGCTCCTGGATTGGTTTCCCTAACACTCAGCACCCTTTTTCATTCATTAGGGTAGATGAAATTGCACTGTCTGTGTTAAAATGTGGAGCATAGCCTATTTTAGGACTCTATGTTCAAAGCAATGCTCACTAAGGTATGTTGGCCAGAAAAAGCCCAGTGTTTTCCCTGTTCCTCCTCCCTGTTTCCATCCAGGCAGCTGCACCTGGCTGATCCAAGCTGCATTTTTGTCTCCATGTTATTCTCTGTGTCAGTGATTGAGAGTTTTTGTTGTGTTTCCACATGAGAGTTGCTCTTAATTGAACTCTGGGATGAACTGAGTTGCTTGAACTGGAATTTCGTGCTCTGTGCTGGTCCTTGGCCACTCTGTTTGAGAGCAGAAAAAGTGCTATGAAATCTAGAATTAGAACCACACCACCTTCAGACCAGGCATTTGTAGTTAGTCATATGCTGTGATTTAATAGTGCTAAAAAAATGAAAACCCAGATGGGGAGAGAAATAAAAAAACCAAGAAGTGATTACAACAGCAAAGACTGCTCTTGGCATTTAAAATCTGAAGTTATGGCTATGTGGTGAGGAGAAGCTCTAAAAATGACATTAATAGGATTCTGTCTCAAGGATTTTGCAATGAAATGTGACTGTTCCACAAATGGAAAGATGGTTTTTCCTCCCTGCTAACCCATTTAATTGAGGAGCCATCTGCCTGCTTCTGCCTTGCCTCTGAGTATTGACTGTTACACCCTGAAATGCAGCAGAAAGCTGCAGCAGGCTGCAGAGAAAATGGAATGTGGTTAAAGTTTCTCCAGTGAGAGCTCTGAGTGGTTAAATCTTGGGTTTGCCAGGGAAATAATCAGATGTGTTGAAGTCTCAAGGGGGAGAGATGTTTCATGAGAAAGGGTTTGGGGTTTTGTGCTTTTTTTCCATGGGTTTTTTTTGTTTTGTTTTGTGGTTGTTGCTTTTCTTTTTAATGCTCCTCTTCAGATTTTAACACCACATCAGATCATTTAATCAGTTTACCTCAAGAAAAGACCTCTGTGTGTGCGTGTACATTCCTTTTTAACCACATTGCACCATTCCAGAAATGGTTAAAAGAAATCTGCCAGCTCTAAATTGTCTCCAAATATCTCTTCTTACCATTTTTTCTTCAAGGTTAGTAGCAAAGATGAGGACTTTCTGGACCTCTCGGTTGATGTGGAACAAAATACATCAATTACACATTGTCTAAGGTAAACAGAATTCATTGGGAGTGGAAAAAATACCTGTCCTGGGCAGAAGGAAAGAGCCTGGATTTCTTGTTCTCTGGTGCAACAGTTGTAGGCTTTGATATGTGTTAAAATATTGTGAGTTTTGGAAGGTTTCTTAGTGGGTTTTAGTAGTTAATAAATATTAGTGGTGGCTAAGATTGATTTTCAGTTTCTTTTATGGGGATTTGAATTTTAGGAAAAATCAACATGCTGTGTTTGGTTTCACAATAAATTCTTGATTATTTTAATATTCTCACTGAATTTCAGTTGCCTGGCCGTGATGTTTAGGGTCAGTTTGGTTTTTTCCTGATAAACATTTGCTCTGTGTGTTTGTCTGCTGGATCTAAGACTTATCAGCTGCTTGGATATTTAATTTGCATCCAGCATCTGGCTATTTAACAGCTGATAATGCATCTCTAATTGCTGGGAGCTGAAGGATCATCCAGACTTTGCTACTTAATGGCTGTGGATGTGAACATTTAATTTCTGCCACTAAAAAAAAAAACATGTAATGGCTACAGATGGAAACCAAACTCCATCACCTTATTGCTGTTTATTACCTCTCCTAGCCAGAAAATAGGCAGTTAACACTTGAGGGTGTGAATTCCACATTTTTCCAGCTGAACATTGATGCTGCATCCCAGGAATGAGACAAACACACCTCAAATGGCTCAAGTGACATAAATGAAAGGAGCTTCATCCTCTGGGTGTTGTTTGGGGTTTTTTTTCAGCATTATGAGCAGTAGCTTTTATCTGGATGCTCTGGAATGTCCCTGCTTATGCCTCTTTCTGATTTCCACAGGGGATTTAGCAACACTGAAACTCTATGCAGTGAATACAAATATTATTGTGAGCAGTGCCGCAGCAAGCAGGAGGCTCAGAAGAGGTAAGGCCCAAATATTCAGGCTGAGGGAGGCGTTCTCTTAAAATTTCTGGGCAAATCCACCTGGTGAATTCAGGAAAAAGAAAAAGTAAGATTGTCTCAGTCTGTGTTTGGTGTAGGAAAAGTGGAGAGACCAAGTAACTCCATGGCAGCCTCATTGTGAGGGGATTAATTCTGTGTTTCTCCCAGGAGAGTTTCTATCTGGTGCTTCCAGACATCCCCATTTTCCCCTGTTGGCATTAATCAGCTCAAAGCCACTGGAAAACATCCTATCTGCTTTGTCTGGGACAAAAAATCTGATTTTTCCCCTCAGACTTGGTCAGAGCCAGAGCAGCAACAGGGATTTATTCCAGCTCTTTCTTCCTATTGATCGGTGAAAAATTGATGTTGTCCTGCAGCTGTCCTGCATTCAGATGTTAATAATTTGGGATAAATATTACCTGTTCTCTAAGTGAGAAAAAACTTAGTAAAACTTGACATTTTAAACATTTTACCAATATTTTGGATGCCTTTTACGACGCTCATACATAACGAAGCCGTTCTTGAACAAATCATTGTTTGGGGTGATTTGCTAATATTTTTCTTTGTTTCATGTATTTTTTTTTGCTCCAGAATGAGGGTGAAAAAGCTGCCCATGATCCTGGCCCTGCACTTGAAGAGGTTCAAATACATGGACCAGCTGCACCGCTACACCAAGCTCTCCTACAGGGTGGTGTTTCCCCTGGAGCTGCGGCTCTTCAACACCTCGGGGGATGCCACCAACCCCGACAGGATGTACGACCTGGTGGCTGTGGTGGTGCACTGTGGCAGGTACTTCTGCCTCTTCCCTGCTTTTCTTTGGGATTTTGGAGGGATCTGTCATCCCTGAGCTGTTTTAGAACACTGCTTCACAATGCAGGAGTGTTTAGAGCTGGTTGGATGGAAGTATTTTGATTTTTTTAAAAGAATTTCTGTCTTTTACTATGTTTTTTTACTATTTTTACTTTCAATTTTTACTGGTTTAAATTTTACTTTACAGGCTAAGATTTGTCATTTCCTGTCATTTTGTGTCATTGGTGTCATCAGCACAGTGGCACATCAGACAAGTTCTTTCTTTGAGCTGTAGCAAAGAGCAATCATTAAAAAACCCTAAAACAACCAAAAAGCCCCAAACAACAGAAAAAATCCCACCCCTCACTTGCTTTCCAGGAAATCTAAATGGAACAAAAAGAAATCTTGGAAAAGCACTTCCTAAAATAGAATTAAATTATGTTTTTTGTCTTGCTGCTGCCCAAACCCTTGAAGTTTCTTTGGAAGCTGGTGCCATCATGTGGAATAAACTGTGCACTGCTGGGTTTTTAAAATATCCTTCTTTTCTTCATTAAATTTTAGTTTTAGCAGCTTCAGTTCTGCTTTGAAATGCAAAGAGGAAAAATTTTGAAGCATTTTAGGAAAAAAAAAAAAGCCCTGATGGAAGGGAAAAAATATTTCTAAGTGCGTTCAGGAAGTGTGAGTTTTAAAGTAATCAGTTATTACAGCACATCAGTGTTTTGAAATATCCTTGTAAGGAGCAATGCTAATTATCCATAAATTTAGTAGAAACAAACTTTATATAATTCTAGAAGATTTTTATTGGGGTGCAATTATAGAGTTTATTTCATTGTTCCCATTTTAGGATCTCATGTAATGCATTTTCTTGGGGAGTTTTTAATTTGCCAAACCTGTGCCTACACTTAAATGTTTGGATATTGGCGATTAATAATTAAGATTATTAAATGGCTTTGCTTTTTCTTCTCAAGCCTTTTATCCCATGTGGGGCTTTTTGGATTCCTGTAACTCACCTGCTCTCAGTTCTTACTGGGAACTTACCAAAGGCTTGAGATAAATGAGATGTTCTAAATATTTTGTGTTCTCAGAACTTGCTTGAAATATTTTGCATGGAGGGTTTAACTTTGGTTTAAATTTAAATTAAGTTTAAATTTAAGTTTAAATTTAGTTTTATTGAGTTGCCTTAAATAAAGGAGTTCCATCTATGGACTGGAAACTTCCTCCACAGAGGTGGGAAGAGCTCTCACAGAAGCTCTGGCTGTGGTCAGGTTAAACCACACTGAGAACTAAAGGAATTCGTGCTGTGAAATAAAATATTTCAGACCTGATTTAATTCAAAATACTCACCAGTGGTGAACGCAACAAAACAGAGATTGAAATCTTTTTAATTTTGGTTTTTAAAATCTGTGGATGATGATATGAAATATTTATGGAATTGTGTGGTTTGAATATTTTATATTTTCAAGTAGCCAGGAGCGACATTTTAATTGAAAAAATTTGATAAAAATCTAAAAATCCTACTAAGTGTTATGGGAAAATTGGGAATTGGAGCTGGGGCAGCCAGAGGTGGATCCTGGGAGGGAAAAGGCTCCAGGATAATAAATTTTCCATCCCTTTTCCTGCAGTGGCCCAAACCGTGGGCATTACATCACCATCGTGAAGAGCCACGGCTTCTGGCTGCTGTTTGATGATGACATTGTAGAGGTGGGTAAGGAACAATAAAACACCCCAAAACTCTGATTTCAGCCCATTTTCAGGCTCCTTTCCATTGCTAACTTGCATTTCATTGCTGCACTTAAGAGCTTTTCACTTGAAGTGTAGAAAAGCTGTGAAAAAATTCTTTTTAGTGATGATGTCGAAACAGCTCAAGGAAATTTTTCCTTTTCTGCCAACAAATCTGTAAAGGCTGATATGCACAATATTTATCCACCCATGGATTTCACATAATGATGAAGCAAATATCAAACAGCAGAACAAATGCCACAGCAGAGCTGCTTTTTGTAAGGATGTAAATGCTGTGTTTGTCTCAGAGATCCTGTGGTCAAGGCCTGATTAAGTGTCTAAATGCAAAAGCTGTGCTTGTGTTGAAATAAGAATTCCCCATTTTTAATTTTTTTTTTCAATCTCTGCATAGCTTTGAGCATCAGGGGTGGCTTCCCAGTGTGTGTGTGATGTCAGCAGTTCCCTTTCTCCCATTTTTCTATTTTTGGGGTCTTTTTTCCTATGTTTCTGTCATGGGCAAAGTACAGAATTGTCACCTAATTTTGGAAATAGTGTTCACTTCAATATTTTAAAATAGAAGTATTCTCTGCCTTTGCCATCCAGGAGATGAACTTTACATTTTAAAAGATGTAAAACAACCACCCTCTTATTTGTACTTGTTTTCTGTCAGTCATTTCTATGTTGTATCTTCACTTTTAGGGCAAGAACGAAATTTCTTTTTCTCTGCAAACACTGTTGACACTTTCATAGATGTGCCAAAAATGGCTTTTAAATAAGTGCTGTCTGTTATTGGGCAGTAAATCCAAGGATCTGTCATTGGAAAAAAAAAAAACCCACTTTTTTTCCTTTGTGTTGCTTTTCTATCTTTAATCATGGCTTGCTTTTTTTTTTTAAGTTCATCTTCTTTTATAGAATTTATTTAAAATGCTATGAAAACCAAGCTCTGTGGAGGGTTAACACTAGGTGTGGCCACCTAAAAAAAAACAGACTTGAGAAGGTGAGTGCAGAGCTCTTGTCCACAGATACTGCACCTGAAATCCCAGGAAAAGGCTTTTCCCCCTGAAATGTGAAAAGCTCTGTTGCATTTTTGGCAATTGATGTGAATGAACAGCTCCAAACTGAAAACAGGAAGGAGTTTGTCCTCATTACCCACTAAATGTCAGCAAGTGGGGAAGGCAGATTTGTCTGTCGGGATTTCATGGGAGGGCCAACTCTCAATTAAATTGGAGCTTGATGATCAGCAAACATCCTGCAGCAAATCCAGGGGCCAAACCAGTCCAAGGGGGATCCTGAGCCAAGCAAAATGAGTTGAGAAACCTGAGCCAATGATCTGTGGCTGATTAGAATTTGGTATTTGTCACCAGGGCAGCCAGGGGTTCATCCCTGTGCCAGTGATTACCCAGAAACATCCATCCATGGAGCTCCCCACACTCAGGGGAGGCAAATTCTGGCTTCATGTCTTTGCTTTAAAAACAGCTGAGATTTCAATGCTGGCAATGGGATCCCAGAATTGGATTTGGTTTGGAGAACCAGAGTAGATCTCTGCAAATGAGTAAAGGATGTTTAAGCTCAGTTAATAAGAAATACCATTTTTAATGGCAGGTGAGGCTGCAGAATCCTAAAAGTGAAACCACCCACTGGTTGTTACCCTAAAGCTACAACTGGGTAAAACCATATTTGGTCAGTAACAATGGGAAGAACAGGATCTGTCTAATCCCCTTTCAGTTCCACTCTCTTTTCTGTGGATAGTGAAATTAAAGTAGGAAGTCAGTTTTACTGGGCTGAAACTAAAAATATCTGTGGCATGAATTAATGTGGATCAAATGTTTGAGTTGCATTCAGAATGAGTAGTGGATATAGGCTTGATTGCATGGCAAGTGAGTTGGCACCTAAAATAAAACATGTTTGACTTGTCTGCTAAATATATGGCAGGAGCTGGGGAGTGTTCTTTCACTATATTCCTGTTAAAATGTGCCTCTACCAGCCTGTAGTAACGTTCTGTTAATACATGGTGTGAAAATCCACCAGCCTCAGCAGGGGATTTCAGCTCCCCCTCACTCCTTGAATGGAGAAAAGACAAAATATCTGTTTGAAGGGGTTTTTTTCCCCCTCTCTATATTTTTAACAGAAGGTGTTTAACAAAACTCTTCAAGAGAGAATTTCTGCAGGTGATGCAGCTTCTGAAAACTCAAATCTGTTTTTTCTCATGCTGGGAAAAGGCTGCTCCCATTTCACTGTTGTTTGGCAGTGCCACGTGGAGAAGCCAGTGCTGCTGAGCTGGTGGTGGTGCCAAAATCTGGGCAGTGAGCAGAGATTCAGATTCTCCAAAAGAGTTCTGCAGCTGAGGAAGCTCCTGGAGGCAGAGCAGGGTCCCTTTCCTTTAAGATGGAATCACAGGTTTGTCCCTGCTCCTCCTGAGCAGGGCAGGTGTTGTGTTTGCAACATTTCTTTATTCTTCAGCTTTATTCCTTGGGAATAAAAGGAAACTTGGGGCTCATCTCCTCCTCTGCCTCTCATTTCTGTGGATCCAGAGTCCTAAAGCATTAAAAAATCTCCCTCCCAGTGTTGTGCTGAGCAGCACAGGTGCCTGGGAATGTTTTATTGCAGCCTCTGGGCTGCAGGATCCAACTCACTGATGGGAAGCCAGTTGTGCTCAGCAGCTGGATCAGGACATGTGGAAGCTGCATCTTTAAAAACCCTTTAAAATTCCCCCCAGTCACTCTTGGAGTAAGAGAACAAAGCAGCTTTTCTGTACATAGGTCCCAACTTGAAATAGAAGCACATTTTAATTCTCTTAGTGCAGCAAATCATATTTTTTCTTAAGACACATACCTTGTGATAGTATTCCAGAAGGCTTTGCCAGGTAGGAAAGCTGTCTTAAGACCAAAAATCATAATTAGATGAGACCCACAGAACTCATGTAGCACTTGCAGGATTTCTCCCCTTAAAAGGGTCACAATAACTTTGCAATCTGGAGGTCTTTTTACCTGAGTTTTCAATCTACACAACATGTACTTGTAGCTGTACATAAACCTTCTTGCCTGATTAGTGACTGGTTTTTTTATAATTATAAAATAATTATAAAATATCCAGGTGAGGTACCACCAGTCTGAGAAAAGCAAATATAAAAATATCATGTAATCCTTTCGTGATCCATTTTCATAGATCACTTGTTTTGTAGTCCAGCTCAGGACTGCACCCTTTTTGAGAAGCTTACTATTTTATCCTGATCTCCTGATTTTTTTCAACAGTTAATAAGCTGTTAAGTGGGAAAAAAATGTTCTGTTGGATTGAATGATGTTGAAGTGTCACTGTGTCAATGCTGCTTGGCTTTCCAGATCACCTCCAAGAACTGGGAATAATGGTTTAGCTGGGAAAAGGCTCTTCCTGTGGTGTTGTAATTGAAGCTAATTAAAACTCCCATTAATTTTCAGAAAATTGACGCCCAGGCCATCGAAGAATTCTATGGGTTAACATCAGACATTTCCAAAAACTCGGAATCTGGATACATCCTCTTCTACCAGTCCAGGGACTGAGACAAGAGACACAAAATGCAAATGGACACAAGGAAAAAGGGATCAAGCTTTGCCCGAGTGGAACATTTTTGTGCCAGCAGAGCAGTTCCTCGGTGTTGCTGTAGGACCAGGACAGACCCAGGGGGAGGAGGCAGCTCCCTCCCTGCCCTTTTTGGAGGATTAGTGCTGAACAAGAAGAGCTTTTGTTCCAGTTTTCTTTCTGGGCTTTTTTTTTTGTTTTTTAAGTGCTATCTTCCAAAATCTGTGTTACCTCTACTTGAAACCCGGCTGCTTGTTTGTTCATGAACTCGAGAAGAGATTTCAAAGTAGCATTGTAGGATTTTTACCATTTGAAGTTGGCCTGAGGCTAAACCTTGGTTTCTGCCATCGTTTTTCTGTATTTTAGCAGAACGATTTCAATATTCAGTGTCAGCTGAAGGCATATTTTAGGATATGAGCAGCAGCTGGTTGCTGGATATTTTTGGTGACTCAGACTTGAGGAGCAGTACAAAGCTAAGACATATTGGAAATGTCAAGTCTGTCATTTTTCTAAAGGAAAAGCAGACAAACCCCTCTCTCTGCAGTGTTGTAAACCTCCCCGTTCTGCATTCTCCTGGGTTTAGAGAACACTAACAGCACTGCTTCTTCCTGTGCTCTTATTTGTGCTGTACTGTTTCTCCTGCAGAAGGCAGAGAACTGTCTCCACATCCAGCCTCTCTCTCCTGCTGTGCATTTTCCTCTGGCAGCAGCAGTTTTGCCTCCAGGCCCCGTTGCTGCAGGTTCCAGGGGAGCAGAGCAGCCCTGACCTGTCCAAGACCATCTCTGCTGCAGAGAGGTTGGGAGTCCCAGCCTTTCTTGGAGCTGTTGCATAAACCAAAAGTGCCCTCATTCTGAAGCAGGATCTGTTCCACATTTCACTGAATTCTCAGCAAACTGATGCAAGTTGCATTTTGAATCTATGCTAATCCACAGAAACAGCACTAATTGGGAAGGGTTAACCAATGGAAGGGGATTTTAGGGAACTAATCCAGGAGTTCTGAGTCTTCAAGGTAATGAACAGGTGAGAAGGAAAAGCCACCAGCCATTACCTGGTCAGTGTTCCAGTCATGGGTGGCAATGTTTGTCTCCATCTGGGAATCATAACAGCCCCTCAAATGCTTGTGATTGTTTTACCTCTCTAGGCCTTGCTTCCCAGGGGAAATTGTTGGTCTTTTGAAGACTGAAATGAAGCAATTCTTATCCGTTATGTGTACATATTGTAATCTCAAGGAAGAAAAGACTAAGGAAGTTGGTGAGAAATCTCAGAAAATCTTGTGCAGGTTTCTTTTGGAGAAGTCCTGATGCTGTGCCAAAGCCTGTCACAGCTGGCTGCAGCTTCCCAGTGGGAATGAGTTCCTGTGTGTCCTCAGTGTGGCTGTCCCCAGCACAGCCCCTCATCTGTCCCCAGTGCTTGTTGTCCTTGAGGATCTCTAACTTATGCAATTCTGTGGCTTGTGCAGGATATTCAATATTTTACCAAAACACTGTCCTCAGGAAAGCAGCATTTCCCAGTTCCTCGTGCTGCCTGTGTCTGTTCTTCCTCTCATGACCACAAAGGTGATGTTTAGCAATTAACTCCTGCCTTCAAAATGCAGATGAACCATTGCCATTGTATTCCAGCTGGGTGCAGCTTCCATTCTCCTGGCACATCTCTTCCAGAAGATAAAATGTGGACATTGGGTTTTTTAATTATTTTTTATTATACAGAGTACTGTCATTTTAAGAGACACATTCAACAGCAGCAAATGTTCTTGTCATCTTGTTCCTGTTGTGTGACAATTGTTCCTGGCTAAGAGTCTTCTCCCCTTCTCCACACACAAGCTGTGAGTCCTCTCTGGTGATGCCACCAGAACTGTCATCACTGAGTCTTGCAAAAAAATGAAAAATGAAAAGAGAGCACTGAGTTAAAAATAATCTAAACAGTAAATACAAAAAAGTAATGTAGTACACTAGACATGTATTTTGTATATCTGGTGATACCTTTTTACAAATGAAATACCTGACTGAGAGATAATATTGAAAGATATATACTATAGATTAAAAACTGTTCAAAGTGCACTTTTGCTACAGATTTATAAGGAGACTAAAAGGAATTAAATGGGAAGAGAATGGTGTGATGTTACTTCTGTATAATAAATGACCCCACCTGTCTCCAATAAAGGTCATTATGATCAAACCCAAAGGCTTTTCCTTGAATTTCACTCAACTGCTGGCTGGCTGAGGATCCTGATCCTGCTGGATCTGCATCCCTGTAACCTGTGCAGAAGGGGTCAGAGCAGGAGAATTGAATAATTCAGTGTCAGAGATTGTAAGTGCTGTGCTGCTAAAGCAGGGAGAGGTCACCCAGGGCCTCTGCTCCTCCATCCCTCCACTCCCCTGGAGCTCTGCTGCTGCCTTTCCCTGGGATTTCTTTCTCCTTCTCCCTCTTCCCCCTGTGTTGGACTCCCTGAGATTTGTTGCAAATATCATCTGACTGATCTGGAACAGAGACATTTAAAAACCAAAACAGGAGCCTGTGCTTGGAGCTGCTGAGGTTCATTGCAGGACAGGTCCCTGTTTCTGTGTGGTTCACTGCAGTTCACCTCTGCACAGGGAAAAGGGGATCAGTTGTGCTCCTGTGAGGAGGAATTGATGGGATTTTATGGGAGCAGTGGTGATTGGAAGGTGGCAGCTGCCCTGTAAAACCCCATTTTAAATCCCAGATGCTCTCTGGTCCTCCTGGGTCACACCTTAGCAAGAAATAAATGGAGCTAATTTTAGCTCCAGTGAACCTGAGTTTGACTTGCAGGAAGAGCATTCCCTGGAAACTGGGAGAAAACAGCCGAGGTCAGGAGGGCTGAAAGCAAAGTGGTTTGAGCTTTGAGTGGCACTGGGACAGGACTGGGGCTGGGATTTGGGAGCTGGGTTTGTCACTGCAGCTCTTCCCAGAACCTGCACTGGAGCAAGGGTGGAGACCATCCCAGGGTTATTTTTTCTCTATGAAATAATATTTTGCCTCAGATTCCAGGGATCCTGCAGCGTTTGTGGAGGGGCTGTGCCCCCAGGCCTGCAGCTCAGAGGTGCTTCCTGCCCTGCTGGGGCTGCTCAGCTTGTTCTGGTTACCAGCAGGAGCTTTTAAACTCCCGGTGCCGTCTCGGTTTAGGAGATACTTAAACCAATCCCGTTTGATTGGTACAAGAAAGAAAATAGACTGAGAAAGGCCCCTGAGACAAGTGAGACCTTCCCATTGTGGGGCACTGAGCAAGAGGAAACAATCCCTGAAACGTAATTAATTCCCAATTTGTAAAGTCCTGCTGGCGTTTGCTCTTGCTGCACTAATTAACCTCGGGGCTGCTTCTGCTCTGCTTCCTTCCTGCTCCTGCAAAGCCAGGCCTGGCCACGGATTTTGTGTGGTCCCCAGAGCAGAATTTTGGTGGGATGAGATGTCAGGGAGGGAGAGCTCAGGGGAGGGAAGGTTGGAAATGAATCAGTGGCAGTGGGATGGTGCCAAGGTCATCCTGGCCTTTTACTCTGGAGACAAAACTGCAAAGGGAAATGGTTCGATCTTTACACATCCTTTGTGTCAGAATTAATGGCCTTAAAGTGTCACTGGGGCAGCTTAGATGGGATATTGGGCAGGAATTCCTCCCTGTGAGGGTGGGCAGGCCCTGGGTCCCTGGCAGTGCCCAAGACCAGGCTGGATGGGATTTGGAGCAGCCTGGGATAGTGGGAATTGTCCCTGCCCACGACAGGAGATGGATTGGGATGGACTTTAAGGTCCCTTCCAATCCCTTCCCTCCCTAACTGTGCTTTTATTTGGATCTGCTGGAGTGGGGGGGATGTTTCTGCACCCGCAGGAGAGAGAAAGCTGGGAAGACAAGGATGAATTAATTACACAGCAGCAGCAGCCTGTTAAATATTTGAGTTGCTAATAATGAGCACATTTAGTGGCTGTCAGTTGTTTTAAAAGCTCCTAAATACAAATAATAAACACAAATACAAAGCACTGCGGTGGTTGCGACACTTCAGCTTGTGTAAAATCAATTAAAAATACTCAAATAGTCTCAGCTGGGTCTTCCCTGGTGGTTTCCAAGTGCCAGGCAGGGTGAGGGAAGGGCAGAAGGGCAAGGAGGGGGGTTGGAAGCTGCATTTGGAGTCGGGAACATCCCAGATCTACCCGAGTTCGTTTTGTTTTTCAAATGGTTTTTGTCTGGAGTAAGCTGCTCTAGCAGAACATATTGTGTGAGGGATGCTGAAGTGGAAAAGAGACATTTACTTGGATTTAAGGCCTGGAATTAGAAGGGAGAGGCCAAGAAGAGCTGGAGGGAACCTGGGGCTGCTGCTGCCACCAGCCCGTGGGAGGCTGAGGATGAGATCAAACGCAGCTGAAGTTTGAGTGTCCATGAAATTGCAGGTGGAGTTCAGCAGGAGCTGAATTTGGTCGTGATTAAGTGCCCTAATTAGCACTCTATTAAGTGCTTTTGTTTCCTGCTCTGAGGAGCAGCCGCGGCTACTCCAGCAAATCATTGCCAGGCAGAGTGGGGAAATGCTGTGGAGAATGGGATGGGATGCCATGCCATGCCCCAAAGGAAGGGAAAAGGGGAATCCCATCTGTCAGTGCTGCTGTGCAGGACCAGCTGTGTCCAGAGCCACAGAGTTGTAATTTTGGAGATCTTTGTGGGATAGACCCCACCCAAAGCCAGCAGGAAAATGTCTTTAGCCAGGAATCTCACCTTGCTGACAACCCAGATTTCAGACCTGGTGAGACTTCCTTGTCTGGAGTCCTTTGCATCGCCCCCAGTTCGGGTCTGTTGGTCCTTTTGAGTGATCTGAAATGTCCTGGATGTTCTGGAAGCATCAGCAGGGTCCTTGCAGGTCGTGGGGACTCCGTGGGGACTGTGGCAGGTGGGAAGTTCCATCTCTGCATCCCGGACAGTCCCTGGGTGGTGAAACCCCTGGTCCAACCCACACCTGTGAAAGGCCCCCCTTCCGCATCACCTGGACAAGCTGAGGTAAAATACTTGGGTATTTTGCTCCATTTGGAAACTGCTCCAGGTCCCTTTGCTCCCACCCTCACACCCTCAGCAAATTCCCAGGGAATTGCACGAGGGGATGATGAGGGAAAAGGGTTATTCTTGGCCATCCTTCCCGAGTTTTTTTCCCCATTTTTCTTTTAATTTTTTTGAGCGTTAAACTGTTCATTTTCAGGTTTTGAGTCACAATATTTCTCCAAGCGAAAGGCCACGAGTCTGGAAAAAATCCAGTTTGTGCCTTCAGAAATCTCTGCCATCATTTCAGCACAGAAGAGCCAAAGCAGAGCTGGGAGCTGCTGCTGAAGGGGATGGAGGGACAGCCCCGACACCTCCAGGGTGCTGAGGGTGCTCATCTCCTCCCAGAGCCTCCTGCCAGGTGCTTGGGCTGTCCCCTGAGATGTGGGGACAAATGTGGGTTGGTGAGGATCAGGCACGGGCATTAAGGGATGTCTGAAGGCAGCAGACAGAACAAAATGGAATTATTTTCATTAACTCACCCCAAGGGAGTGATGAAGTGAAAAAATGAATGGAGATTTTACACTTTTTCCCCTGGTTTCTCATGGAATGGTGTAAAACTGAGCCCAATCCCAGGTTTTAATTGACTTTCTTGAGCCTCAGACCCAGCAGAAAAGCCAAGCTTTGGTTTTGTTGAAGTTTCCCATGAGGAGGTTGCTGGATTTGGAAAAACCAATTTCTCCGCGCTGTTTCCGCCCAGTTTGAGCCGAGTGCTCCGGGAGCGATGACTCGGGGACAGGAGGATTCCCGGGAGAGCTGGCAGCCGCCTTATCGCCTAAAAATATCCCCGACAAACGCTCGAATCTCTCCGAAATAACGCAGGGAAGGAGCGGGACGCGATCCTGGGGGCAGTAATTGGAGCAGCGGGAGCTGTGCCCGTCCTTGGAGCGGCGACAGCACAGAGGGGACAAACCCGTGTGACAAAGGGGCTGTGCTGGGAGGGAGCATCCTCTGAGGAGGTGGGAGCGGTGGGAAAAAACAGGAGCTTGGGGTGACTTTCCGAGTGCTCCCGGGATCTTGGTGATGCCATCCCCTGGCTGTGGCTCCCAGTATCCGGCACTGGGAGGAGCCGTGCCTGACTGGGAGGCGGCTCCTCATCCCTCCTCGAGCGCTGCCCAAGTGCCTTCAGCTCCCTGAGGCTGCCAAGTGGCTCCTGGAGTTTGGGGTTTTTTTTCCTTCCCAGGGAGGAAAGAAAATATTCGCTCTCCCCTGCACCTTCCCCGGGCGTGTTTAATCGTTCTCCTGTTAGTCATATTCCCGAGAAAAGCAAACGCTGCGGGATGCTGAGTGACAGCTTCTGCAGAACTGGCACTAATTTTATCTCAGCGCTGGAAAAAAAAGCCACCAGGGCTGGTGAATTTTGCAGGCAGGGAGCCGGCTCTGCTCCGAGTGCTCCCGGGAGAGGCTGGGGTGCCCCGAAACCCCGGAGCAGCCGCTCTGCGGAGCCACAGACCCCTCCTCCATCTGTCCACTGCTGGTCAGCACCAGGGAATCGTCATGGAATGGTTTGGAAGGGACCTTAAAGATCGTCTCGTTCCACTCCCTGCCGCCGCAGGGACACCTTTCCCTATGCCAGGTTGCTCCGAGCTCCACCCAACCTCTTCCATGGATGGGGAATCACCTTCCTTTGGGTTTCGTCCCATCCATTTCCACCCTGATTTCCCCCCAGGCCTGCTGGAAGGTGTTTAGGGAGGTCTCCCTTCCCCTTGTGCGTCTTTAATGGATTTCCTGCTTTCCCCTTGGCAGCCAAAACTGCACCCTCGGCTCTGCCACACCCAGCACTGCTCCAGGGGCATCTCCTCTCCCTCAGGTGCTGGGAGAAGCTGGGCTTTTTCTTTTTCCCCTGTTTCCTTCACTTCAGCATGACTTGTGCTCTCTCAAAAGCCGTGCAGAGCCAGGAGCAGCAGATGGAGGGATGGGCTGGCTGAGGAGCTTCCAGCGGCTCTTGTTGAGTATTAACTCTTTTATTTACCCTGCTGAGCAGATTGCCCTGCCCAGACACAGCCCCGCTCCCCACCAGGGGTTTGCCCTGTGCCAGGGCACCCGTGGTAGCCCAAACACCCTGATTTGGGGTCATTTCTCCTGGCACTCCCTCCAGGCTGGAAATGTCTCTTTTATCCTGGGGGACTGCCCAGGTGCTGAGGCGGCTCTGGACAGCGGTGCTGAAGGAGAAACTGCAAAGCCCAGAGAGGGAAAAATAACCACACCCCCAAAATGCAGGTGGGTACGGCTCAGGCTGAGGGTTGGGATGTGACCACATTGCTGCCAAGTCCCACTCATGGCTCTCTTGAACTCAGATTTTTCCAAAAGACCCCTCCCTGGTCCTTTCTCAGCCCTGTGATGTCCCCAGGCACCAGCACAGGGCACGGGTTTGGTGAGGTTTTGGCACTGGGCTGTGCCACACTCCCCGTGCTGCCGTGAGTGCCGGGGTTGTTACACCTTAAAGGTTTTGGGGATGAAAATGCTGTAATTAGAGGGGAAAATCCATCCCTGGACTTGTCTGGTCCAAGAGGAGTGACAGGGTGCCACAGGGACACCCTGGGGTGGCTCTGCCAGGGCTGCCAGGCGGGCACAGGGACAGAGCCCAGCCCATGGGGGATGCTCCAATCCCAAAACCGCCCCCGAGGGCTGGGCCAGGCTGCTGGGAGCGTTTCTGGCCGTGCCCTGGGCTCGGGGACAGCCGTGACCCCACCTGCCCTGGGTGCTCTGCAAACCAACCTCGCTTCCCTCCCCTTCCCCACCCGCTAATTAATGAGGCACTAATTAATACCACGGCACCCAGCTGTGCGCTGAGAGGATGCTCCGGTCTCCCTCTCCCCGGTTTCTCACAGTCGGGAAATGCCAACACCCTGGGATTTAGGGTGAAACCCCCGGTATTTCCCTAAACTCGCAGTGAGCCGGGACTGGGCTCCGGTCCCCAGCTCCAGCAAGCGCCGGAGGGTTCAGGGATGCTCCAACGAGCTCAGGGCGCTCCCAAGGACCGCGAATTCGGGCTCGCTTTATTTTTCCCGATATCCCCGCGATGTTTTCCCTGGATGGGGTTGTGTTTTCTTAAAAAGCCACGCGGCTAAAAATAGCCGTGAGCTCGCCCGCCCGCGGTGTCCCGGCGTGAATCCGAGTGCGGAGCCGACCTTCAGCTCCACCCCGGGAGCCGCCTCTTGTGCTGCACTATTTAAAGAACCTCTCCTGTGCCTCAAGAAACACCTGATGGGAAAAACGGGATTTTTTTTTTCCTCGCTGGAAGAGCCACCTGGCCGCAGACTATGCCAGGGTTGATGATTTGGGGTCGGATTTAATTAAGCTCAGGGCTGTAATAATTTAGTTTTGTGGCAGTGGAGCGTCTCCCCCTTCCCCGAGGTCGGGGTTGTGCACCTTGGGGTGCAGGGAGGCAGCAGGACAGGGTTTGAGGGTCAGGGACTCGCTGAGGCAAAGTCTGGGGGGTTGGCACTCAACAAGGTTCCCAAATTTGAGGGGAAGAGACTCAACAAGGCAGGGTTTGGGAGGCAGGGACCCAACGGGGCAGGATTTGGGGAACTCAGGGCCCCAACGAGGCAGATTCGCGTGCGGACACCCCATGAAGCTCGCGGGATTCATGGAGCAGATGTAATTCCAGTAATTCCCCCTCCACAGGCGTGGTGTTGCCAGCGTGAAGGGCTCCCAAAATGCTCGGGGAGTTCGCCAGGCTGGGTTTGGTGGGGCCGTGGTGGCTTGGAGAGGACAGAGATGGGGGGATAGTGCTGGCAGTGCCACCGTGGCACCAGAGCACCCAAACCCTGCTCTGCTGTGATGCCCCCACGTGGGTTTGGGTCTCTCCCGGTGCCATCGTCTTAATTTTCCCACCTTGTAATTTTCCCAGTGGATTTGGGAAGGGGAGAAGAAGCTCCTCTCTGAAACCCGGAGCTGCCGGGAGCACAAGGAGCTCCTAAAGCCCCTTGTGCAGGAGGGAACAAATACAAATAATTTTGCAGAGCTCAACTGGAGGCTGGAGGTTTCTTCCCTCTCTCCTCCCCGTCACGAAGAGACAACAAATCCTCCTGATCCACAGGAAAATGTGCGAGTGGGCAAATTGCATCCCTGTCAGGAGCTCAACTTAGCCCGTGTACACAAAGCGTCAGGAAACAATTACAGGATAATTAGCGGTTCCCTAATGAAGAGTTGAGGTGTCCCGGGGCAGAGAAGCATCTCTGCAGAGCTAGGGGGTTACCGAGAGGCTGCAGGGATGGAATTCCCTGGCAGAATTCCCTGTAAAAGCGGCCGGGACCCTCCTCCGGGTCTGAATCTGGGATTAAATCCCCCAGGCCCGGGAGAGGGGAAGGGGACACGGGGGGTGCAGGGGGTGACAGAGCAGCCCTGGAGGTGCCTGACTGTGGGGTGGGGGTGGTGAAAGCCGGGGGATAAAGGCTGGCAGTCCCCGAGGCAGGAGGAGATGGGTCACGGTGACATCGGCGAGTGTCCTCGGTGGCCTCATTCCCAAAGGTGCCGACAGCCCCAGCTCCCCCAGCCTGGCCCGGGATCGGGCACTCCCGGGAGGGCTGGGATTCCCTGGGACAGAGGGAAAAGCCTTGAGGAGGGATGGGGAGCTCCTTCTGTCACCCCAAAGCCCCTGGAGCTCCCAGCTCCCCGTGGTGCCCAAGCCCAGCGCTCATCCCGACCCATCCCTGGTCTTTTCCCAGCCCTGTGATGTCCCCAGACTCCAGGATGTGCCATGCTCAGGGACATCCCTGCAGCCGGGACAGCGAACTGCGGCAAAAAGTTGCAGCAAAGGGGGTTTTGGTCGGGAATTGTTGCGTTTTTCTCTTCGATCAGGGTAAGGGGGGGGATCCTCTCCCCTCTGCTGCCATCCCTATAGCAACCAGCAGCCTCTTCCTGTTAAACAAGTGACTCATCAAACACGATTCCACTCGTATCAGGGACGGGGCTTGTGACTTCGAGCTCTGACAAGAGATCTGACCTTTCAGGAGGAAAAAAAAAATCCGAAAAAAACCCAGGGAAACAGCACAAATCTGGGTGGGAAGGTGCAGCCCTGGGTCTCATCCTCCCCATTAATCCTGCTGCCTTCATCTCCCCCAAACCCTTCAAATTCGGCAGTTTTACAGCATTTGGAGGGTTTTCTTTTCCCATTCTCTCCTCCAAGAGCCTTTTTGCTATGAATTCATCCCTGGGGGTCTCGGGGGGAGGAGAGGGGAGAGGCCCAGCACAGCTCTGGGGTGAAATCCCCAGGGCAGAGGGAATTCCTGTGGGACCAGACGGCTTCTCTGCTTTAAATCCAGTCCTGGAGGATGGAGAAGGCAGATTCGGGATGCTGAGCAACTCTCCACTCTGGCTGGGTGTTCACACTCCTGGAAGGAATCCCTGAGTGCTGAGACAGCCCTGGACAGCGGTGCTGAAGCAGAAATGGCAATGCCAGAGAGGGGAAATTACTTCCACACCCCCAGAATCCAGGTGGGTACGGCCCAGGCTGGGGGTTGGGATGTGACCACATTGCTGCCAAGTCCCACTCATGGCTCTCTTGAACTCAAACAGATTTTTCCAAGCCAAGCACTTGTTTTATACAAACTATTTCACTCCCAACAAGCAGCTGTGACCTTTTCTGGTGATGTCCTCACCCACCCCATCTTGGAGAGCAGGGCTGGATCCGGGCACTGTGATTCCCAGCCTGATTCCTGGGAATGTGCCTGTGCTCAGGAGGGGAGCCCAGCACTGTGACTCCACACAGGATCTGTTTGAATGTCAGAATCCCCAGTTAAAATCAATAAATAGAGAGGACTGGCTGTGCTCGGCTGAGGGGGTGTCTTGTGCTCCATTTCAAAGCTGGGAATTTGTTCCCCGGGATTTCTGGAACCCCAAATCCTCCCTGCCCAGCAGGAAGGGAGCTGGGGAGGCTGGAGGTGCTTCCAGTGCCACCACAGGGGGGTTTCCCTGCAGATGCCTCGTGTTCCCCCCGTGCCAATCCCCCAGGGGGATCATCAGGGGGTTCAGGGATTGAAATGGAGCAGCAGATCCATCCCTGCCGGCAAACAGAGCCTGTGGATTCCTCTTGGTGCTGGAGTGTCCTCCACTCTGGGCAGCTGAGGGCTTTCCCACACAGATCTGGAACCATCCTGGTCCTCAGAGCTTCTTCTCTGCTGTGGCTCCAGAATTTGGTGCTCTGGATGAGCTCACTCCCAGCCTGGTTTTGGGAAACTCCCAATGGTGGCAGAGGTGGCAGGAGCACAGCAAGGAGGGATGGCTGCCCAGCATTCAGCTGAAAAAACCTCCAGATTTTCTATTTTCTTTAAGGATCTTTCCTATTTTTCCCCATCCAAACCCACAGAAAACCTTCCTCATCTCCGTGCCACATCGGGTAAATTGATTTCTTGCTAATTATTAATTATCACACTCATATGCCCGAATATTTTGCCTCACATCCTGTGTGTTCCCAGTGTTCCCTGTGGCTGAATGGCAGTTCAGGGAAACAGTCACTCCTGATGAGGCACCCAGCCAGAGCAGCACACACAGCCTGGGAGAAGGAGTAAAACACGGTGTAAAACCCTTTATTTTGGAAAAAAATCCCTTTTCCCAGAAGCCAGTGGGCTCAGTGACATATGGTGGCACGGCGTGTGCCAGCAAAGGTGCTCCAAAACGTGTCCCTCTGGCTCAGGGAGGGACTTGGAGCAAAACCACTCATGTGGGGATGATATCACTGATGGAAGGAGCAAAAATCCTCCCCCTGCCTTGGCCTGAGTGTTTGTGTGGTGGGAATCAGGAGAAGGTGGAGAGAGCCTTGGAATTGTTCCTTCCCTCCTGGCACAGCCGGGCACTGTCCCCTAAATGAGGAATGTTCCTTGGATGTGTGACAGCAGCAGGGCACTGAGACACGGTGTCCCCACTGTTCCCGGGCTGGACAACCCAGAGAGAGCTCATCTGGGGGCAGGAAGGTGTTCCCTGGTGCTGGAAAAGCTGAAAATCCACCCATGGCTCTCGAGAGAATCTCCCAGATTTCTCCAAGAGGTAAAGTCAGGATTGCAGTAGCGCTGCTGCAGAGGGATGCCCAGAGATCACCCCTGCAAGCCGGGACCTCGCAGGGGCCCATTGCAGCTACCCGGAGAGAGGCAAATCAGCTGTTTTTCCACAGAGATGGATGATTTTTACCAGCCACACTCCTGCCTGCCGCCCTCCAACTCCTCCCGTGCCTGGTTTTGGCATCAGCACCTCAACCAGCCCAAGCCCTGGTTCTTCCCAGCAGGCTGGGATGCTGCAGCCAGAGCAGCACTGGGAGAGTTCCCACCTTTCCAGTGGCAGCAGTGGGAAAATGGCCTCGTTTCCACCAGGAATTATGCAAAGCCTTGGAATGTAGGGCTTCACGCGCTCCCAGCGGCGCGCAGCCCCCGACGGTCCCGTTTTGGGGAGGCTGGCGGGCTCTGAGCGCTCGTTTACCACCGTGATTAGTCAGCACTGCTAATTATAGCCGTGCTTTTTCCTCCTCACAGCTCCTCAAGCACCGGTGGAGTAACAGAGAACAAGGGAGGTGCTGGAAGGAGGCTGGATCCGCTCGCTGTGGAAAAGATGGGGATAAATGAAATGTGGGGGAATGTTCCAGCAGTGCAGCTTCCAGCCTGGCTCGGGGTCACAAGGTACGGAGCTCAGGGATTTGCCAGCTCAGCCACAGGATGCTGCCACAGGAGTGGGGAAAGGTGATGGGATGCCGGGAGGTGATGACGTTTCCCCAAGGAAAAGATGTAAAGCCGATTTTAATACTCCTGGAGGTAAAAACGATGGGGAATTTGAGTTGTAGTTATTCCTCTGTGCCACCAGTGTGCCCATTCAACAGCAGCCCTTGTTCCAGCTTTGGTTCCCAGTGGGCTGGGCCTGGTACAGCCACTTCATTACTGATTGCCACCTTGGTTTTAACTTGTTTTAACCAAAAAAGCACAAATTCTAAGGCAGGATGCGCCCCAGGTCAAGCCCTGCTGCGGGCTGGGAGCACCAGCATCCTCACGGGGCAGTGCCATAGGAAAACCTGCCTTGTTCAGCTCTGAGCTTCCTCCCAAGGGCCAAAACCCAAGGAGGATGATGAGGAATGAAGGTGGGAGACTTTCTCCATGCTGAACAGCATTCCCAGGTGAGGATGGTGGCCTCTTGCTCTGTAACTAAAACATTAATCTTGTGCCTTTGCTTAGCTTTGATCTTTGCTCCTCACTCTTGAGTCTGTAATTTAAATATAGATAAAATATATCTAATATATGAATATTGCCAGAATGGCTATGCAGCTACTCAGGGAGCTCAGAACATTAAACAACTTCAAAAAGTCGATTCTCAAACACTGAAAACAGGGTGTGCATTGGCCCCTCCTCTCATGCGCAGCTGGGCAGCTCTGGGGACAGCAAGCCCTGGTTTAAAAGAGGACAGATAATGTCATTTTTGTCACTGGAAAATCTCAGCACTCTTGGGGTACCCCAGCCAGTGTTTTGCCAATCCCCAGCACCCCCTTGCACAGGTGAAACCCCAAAAAACTCATTGCAGACATGGGGCTGCTGTTCCCTGGGCAGGAGGACAAGCAGCCCCCTCACTGGCTGAAATCCACTGCGATGTGTGGATGGAAAGGGGGCACGTCTGGAGCCAAAAGGGGCAACACCTGCCAGGGATTGGTATTTCTGTAGGACACAGGAAAAACATCCTGGGGTTGTGGCAGACTTGTGGTGGGATGGGAGGGGAGGAACTGGAGGTGGGAGGGAAGGGGCTGCTGTGGGAGTGCCGGGTGTGTGAGAGGGGGAGTGCAGGAGGGGTGGGATGCTGGATGGAGCAGGAGGCAATTCCAGCGAACCCACGGGGTTTGGGATCAGCTGGGACCCTCTGGAGTGAGTGTGTCCCTGCAAGGGGCAGCTCCAGGTGACAAGGGCCAGATGGGGTCACCGTGTGTGCTGCGTGTGCCCATCCTCACTCAGCCTCGCTGCCGGCTGGACCCGGTGCCCGGGGACTGCTGGGGACAGCGGGGACATCCCTGCTCAGCCCTGCAGCCGCTCGTGGCCCATCCTGGCTGGACTCTGACCCCACAGACCCCCACGCACGGCAGGCACATCCCCTCTGCCGCCAGCGCTCCTTGCAGCGCGTCTCCCGCACCCCGCTCCTGGCAGGAGAGCTGCCGAGGGGAGCCGGGCAGAGCTCCCCGCCCGCCTCCTCTTCCCCGGGCGGTGCGTAATTACCGGGAGCGGGAGCGGATTCATTCAGCTCCTCGCTCGGGTTTCCTCCGCCCCTTCTTATGCCACTGCTGTCGCTCGGTCACGCGCCCGGCGGCCCCAGGTAGATGACGATTCGAGTCCCCTGGGATGCGGCTTGGCCTGATTAGGAACCCAGATGCTCCAATTTGGGGCGGTTGGGTTCAGCCAGAATCTCAGATATTCACCTAAATATCTCTGCACATCGGGAGCTGGAAACCCTTCCCAGCGCTGAGCTGACTGCACAGCAAAGCTCCAGCCTGGAAGAGAGAGGGGGATGAAGGAGGGAAGCTGGAGTGTTATGAAACCAGTAGGAAAAAGGGGAGAAGGTGTAGCTGAAACAGTGTGGATCCAGGAGCTGAGCATCCTCGCCTTGATGATCCTGCTCCCGAGATGAATCACGGAGCCATTTATGGCTGGAAAAATCACCGTGTCTTTGGGATTTGTTCCTTTCCAGGCTGTTCCTTTCCCAAGCAGTCGGGGAGGGAGCTCTGGGGATGGATCAGTGCTGCGGTGGGCGGGACAGACCCCCACACTCATCGTCCTTGGGCAGGAGCTGTGCTGGGCAAAGCTGCCAGGGGTTGATCCTCCTCATCCCAGCCTTCCGCTGGCTGGAGGGGAGCCCGTGTGGGGCGAAGGCTCTGGGGGCGATGTTTCCCTGTGGAGGGATGTCCCTGTCGCAGCCTGGCCGCACAGAAGCCCCGAGCACGCCCAGGTGCCGTGTCCCGGCGGCGCAGGGGCAGCGGTGCCGCTGTCCTGGGCACTGTCCTTGAGGAGCGCGGCAGCGGGGCCGCGCCACGCCGGATCGCCGCCCTCCCCTCGCATCCCCGCGTCCCTCGGCACCAGCGGTAAAAATAAACCCTGCCAGGCGCCGGGGCCTGGCTGGAGCCCAAGCTGCGTCCGCAGGACGCAGGTGCAGCGGGCCCCGACCTTGGGGAGGTGCGTCGGGGTGGCGGGAGAGCTCATGAATGAACGAGCGGCGGGGCGGGTGCGCGCACCCCCCGCGTGCCCGCGGGTGTGGATGGGGATGTGGAGCGGGGAGCCAGCCTTGTTGTTATTCTGATCACAGCGGCTCTGATTCACAGACTTGGATCATGAATATAAGTGAAGACTTTGACGTCAGAGTTGAGATTTATCAGCAGATCCAATGGGGCAGGAATATTAAGTGCAAGTCGGTGCCAGCTCTCTGCCAGCGTTATTAGCGATGCTCGCCGAGGAATGAGGCTTCGCACCGAGGGCTGGAAGGACCGGCGAGGAAAAAAATAAAAACGGGGTGGGGGGAGCAAGCTGATCCTCGAGCATTAAAACCAGGTAAAGCAACAACCCCCGGCGGCGCGGCTGCATGCGGGAAGGGGCGGTGGTGGCGGCGGGGGATGGCAGCGGGCTGCGGGCACAGCCCCCGACCTTCACACCTCGGCTGCCCACCCCGGGCGGGGGATTTGCTCCGCCAGGCAGGGCAGGATGTTGCCGCCGGCTGGGAGCATCTTGCACCAGCCTTTTCCGAAGGAGGGAAAGGCATGGAGGAAGAAAAAACTTAACGTGGGCTGTCCCTTGCCGCTGCCTTCTCCTTCCATCCGCGGCTCCGCATACAGGCGCTGGCCTATTAATAGTGTTTATTTTTACTCACTGCACGCAAAAAAGAAAGGACTGCGGGAAGGGGGGCTGAGGGGTTGCGCTATAAATAGGTAGCAAAGGTGGCCGTGCCCCGGGGAGGGGAGGAGGAGGAGGGGGCGGCCGGTTCCTCACCGGGTGCGCAGTGGCTGCGGACCCTGCATGGAGCCGAGCGCATGGAGGCGGCTGCGGGCAGCGGGGTGATGAGTTGTGCTCGGCCTCAGCCCGGCGGGAGATAGCGGCCAGGGGTGCGTGTGGGGATGGAGGGGGACGGCGNGGCAGCGGGCTCCGTGAGCCCCTGGGACATCGCGCTGTGCGCCACGGGCACGGCGGTGGCGGGCGAGAACGCGCTGGTGCTGGCCGTGCTGTTCTACACGCCGAGCCTGCGGGCGCCCATGTTCCTGCTGATCGGCAGCCTGGCGCTGGCCGACCTGCTGGCCGGGCTGGGGCTGGTGGCCAACTTCGCCGTGCGCTACCTGCTGCGGCCGCCCAGCGAGGCGGCGGAGCTGGCGGCCGCGGGGCTGCTGCTCGCCGCCTTCTCCGCGTCCGTCTGCAGCCTGCTGGCCATCACGGTGGACCGCTACCTGTCGCTGTACAACGCGCTCACCTACCACAGCGAGCGCACGCTGGGCTTCACCTGCGCCATGGTGCTGCTGATGTGGCTGCTGTGCCTGGGCGTGGGGCTGCTGCCCCTCCTGGGCTGGAACTGCCTGCGGGACCAGAGCGCCTGCAGCATCCTGCGGCCCGTCACCAAGGACAACGCGGCCGTGCTGGCCGTCACCTTCCTGCTCCTCTTCGCCCTCATGATGCAGCTCTACCTGCAGATCTGCAAGATCGCCTTCCGGCACGCCCAGCAGATCGCCGTGCAGCACCAGTTCATCGCCACGGCGCAGGCCACCTCCACCCGCAAAGGGCTCTCCACGCTGTCGCTCATCCTCGGCACCTTCGCGCTGTGCTGGATCCCCTTCGCCATCTACTCCCTGGTGGCCGATTCCAGCTACCCTGCGGTCTACACCTACTCGCTGGCGCTGCCCGCCACCTGCAACTCGCTCATCAACCCCATCATTTACGCCTTCAGAAACCCAGACATCCAGAAGTCGCTCTGGCTGGCCTGCTGCGGGTGCATCCCTTCCACGTTCTCCTCCAGACCAAGGACATCCAGCGACGTGTGAGGACTGAGAGCGGAGCGGGAGGTGCTCCCAGGCTCTCCTCCTCCTTCTCTTTTTCCCCTCTGTCGTTATTGTTTCCTACCGGGAGGAGCCCCCCTCCCCGGTCAGCACATCTCGTTCCATGGAAAGATGGCCAAAATGAGAAAAGAAAAAAAAGCAAAAGGGAAAAAGAAAGAGAGAGAGAGAGTAGAATGATAATGGTTTCCTTTAGAAATGTTATTTTCTTACACATTTTATTTTTTATTTAAAAACACAAAACACCAAAAAAAAAAAAAAAGGAAAGAAAAAGAAAAGAAAAAGGATCCTCGTTCGATGGCGTTAATCTGCTCTCGGGGTAAGGAGCCAGGGGAGCAGCCGGCCCCATCCGGGTGGTCCCACGCCTCGGGGCACATCCCATGGGAAGGCCACAGGAGCGGGGCGGGGAGGGAGGTGTCGCGTCCCCCCCGGCGGGGCTGGTCCCCACGCGTGGGGTGGCTGTGCCCATCCCTCGAAATCAGGGCCCGCGATGCTATGCAATAACGGGGATCCGTGTTCAGCACCGCGGGGGAGGAGAGCTCCGGCCGGGGGCCGGACGGGAGGGGAGGGACACGGGGACTCTCTGTGTCCCTGCGGTTTGGGAAGCACTTTGACAACCTGCGGGGTGAAAGGCGCTTTAGGTGTGGCTTGTTTGGGCTGTCGCAGGGATGGGGG
>VZTZ01045089.1:1619684-1637483 GCA_013400955.1 Drymodes brunneopygia | reverse complement strand
CCGAAATGTGACTGGGGCAGGGCTGACGCTGTGGGGCTGGTGAGGGCACCCCAAAATCTGGGAGGCCGAGGAAGGGCTCTCCCTGTCCAGCCGGGGCAGTGGGGTGCTGCTTTGCCCCCTTCCACACGGGTTGTTTACATGGGGCGGGATTTTCATCCAAAGAGGGGTCCGGGCTCGCTGGAGCCCCCGAGGGGGAAGCCTTTGTCCCCGCACGTGTCACTGCTGATGCTGCCACTTTACCTCGCTTCCTCAGAGAAGCGCCAGGCCCCGCGTTCCCGCGCTGTGTGCCGTGCTCTGTGGTGTTAGCGAGCCCATGACAAAGTGTCCTTTATCCTGTGCTTGCCTTTGGCCGGGAGGTGGAATCGTGCATTCACTGATGGAGCCAGGAAGAATCCAAGCAAGCCCCAGAGAGGTGGCAGGGCTGGGAAGGGACATCCAGAGTAGCTCAGGGCACAGTGGGGATGCTGCCCAGGGTCCTGGCATGGGAGACCCTCCAGCAGCTGAGTCTGGTACCCAAAAATTCTGCTTTGCTGTAGAGAAATTGTTGTGATGGTGGAGAGGGACAAGGAATGGCTTCCCATGGCCAGAGGGCAGGGATGGATGGGATATTGGGAAGGAATTTTTCCTTGTCAGGGTACTGAGCCCTGGCACAGGGTACCCAGAGGAGCTGTGGCTGCCCCTGGACCCCTGGAAGTGTCCCTGGATGGAACTTGGAGAACTCTGGGATAGTGGAAGGAATGTTCTTGCTTTGTGAGGCTGCAGAGGGTACAAAGTCACTTTCTGGCTGGATACAGACAGGTCCAGGTGGATTTTCTCTCTGGATCTGTGCAATGAATCTCTCGCTCCTTGGAGCCAAGTGCACATGAGAAAGCTCTGAATCTCCCAATGTGCCTGGGGCTGGGAATTGTTGTCTACCTGTGGGGGGTGGCCAGTCTCTGAGTTTTTACTTTTTGTGGGTTTGGGGGTTTTTTTTCATTTCTTTTCTCTGATAAATACCTTGGAGAATGGGCAGTAGGCACAACGTGGAATCAATGTCAGTTTTAAAGTAAATATATACATAAGAAAGGCTAATATTTATACAAACCCTTTACTCATTCTATTTCTTCTGGTTTCTGAAGTGTGGCCAGGTCCCTGCTGCCCCTCAGTGTGAAAGCTCAATAGCTGAAACCCTTTTTGAAACATTGTGAACATTTGAACTGTTTTTATACAACCACCCTAGCTCAAAGACAGGATCTGTTTCTCTGGGCAGCTCATTTTGTATCTTTAGATGACAGGTAGTTTAACTAATCAGCTGTGGAGAAACCTTGACACGAAAAAAGTTGCATTTTCTTGGCTTTCAAGTAAATTCTTCAGTTGCTGAAGAGCTTGATTTCAACCATGTTCTTTTTCGAGTTTAGTTGCTCACTTAAAATGCATCTCAGTTTGAGGGATACATTGATGAGCTTTGCCAAAGTCAAATAAATATCAGTGGAAATTTTCTCTCTCTGGCCTCCACAGCAGGAGGAGAAAGATTTGGGATGTGAGGGGCTAAAGTTGAGGACACAGCCCCTGCCAGCCTGAGGGTGAGAGCAGGTGGGGATGTCCTCACTGGGACTCTGGGTGCTCACCCAAACACATTTGCAGCCCCTTTGACAAAGGCAAGCTCTGAATTTTGGTCATGGACTGCCCTGACCCCGCTCACAGTCAGTATCAGGATGTGGCACCTGCCTATTCCATGCTCAGAGTTAGTGTAAAATAATGATCTCATTTCTTTTCATGTGATGGTCTAGCACCTCTCTCTTTGGGATGTTAAAGCTGCCCATGGAAGTTGTTAAAAACAATTGTCAGGTTTCAGGAAAAGTCTCAAGAAATCTCTAAAAATCCCCATTTGATAAATTGGCATTTTTGCAGCCATTCCCCTAAATAAAAACAGTGCAGTTTCCAGGTATGTTTTTTGCTGTCTTTCCTCTCCTTTTTTATCAGAGGAAAAGGGGGAAATGAGCAGAAGTGAGGAAGAAGATAAAGAGGTTTAGGTTCACCTGCCATGCATTGCCTTGTGGAAACCTCTGACCATTTGACTGCACCTTGGCTTCAGTGCTTTGGCTTTGGGTTGGTTTTGTTTTCCATAGAGAAAACCTTTTACTGGAAAAGTTTGGAGTGGCAACGCTCCAAACTTTTGGAGCATTGGTGGGGATGTTGGATTTTGGAGCTGAACACCAGAAGAGTTAATTTAAAACCTTAAATCATTTACCAGGGCAGTGCTGCTGTGTGCAGGGTGGGAATGGCCTGGTGTTTGGGGCTGGCTTTGGGATGTGTTTGGGATGGAATTCAGGGCCTTTGGATGAGGCTCTGTGTCCATAAACAGGGAGCAGCTCCCAAGAATGTAAGGGTGTCAAATGTGGGTGAGGCACCAATGGGGAGGGAGTCACTGGCAAGCAAAAGGGGTTTCCAGCTGGTTTTCAGGACAGTGAATCCTCTGTGGATTCACTGAGGACCCAAAACGTGCTGAAAAGAGCCCAGCAGCCCCTTCCACCTCCTGGGCACCACCAGAAGGACAGAACAACTGGAGCAGGTCCTACTGCTCCGTGTTTTCTGGTGTTGGATGTACTGGGAGGCCTCCTCCAGCTGGGATTCTGTACCACTGTTAAACTGAGGTCTCTGAAAGCCTCTGATTTCAGGATTGTGCTTTTCAGCTGAGACATGGGCACAGGGGCAGCCCTGCAAAGCACAGGGCCTTGGGCTTGCAGGAAATTTGCAGGTGTCCTCTGATTTCCACAGAGTCCCCATGGCCACTCCAGGTGGGAGCTGGGCCTGCCTGGAGAGGGCTGGTGGGTGTTGGGTTGGGAAGAACTCCCTGTCCTCACCCTGGCCAGGATCTTGCTGCTGGATCTTCAGTCCCTGAGCTTTGCAAATAGCTTTTGATAAAGGATGAGAGGCCAGAGCCTAGCTGGGCTTAGATCCTTGTAACTTCTGGACTCTCCAGGTGCTGGTCTGGATCCACAGCAGCAGAAAACTGGTCCTGAGTAATTGCAGGGGGAATCCAACCAGCCCTGAGCCCATGGCAGGGATCAGCATGGCCAGGGAAAGGAATGCACTGCTTATTTGCTGATTTATTTGCAGGTTTCTGGGTGCCTTTGGCTTTCCCACCACGAGCTGGTGGCCAGCAGAATGTAGGTGTGGAAAGCTTTCAGTGTTGGTGCTTGGCTGGTGAGTTGAGGAGATGAGGAAAGGGTGAGGAGGAGAAAGAGGGAGAAAACATTCCTCAAATACACTGTGACAAGGCCAGGGCCACCGTGGGGTGGGATGTGACCACAGCTGAGATCTGTGGAGATGTGCCAGGGCTGGGGGGAGCTTGTGCATTTACAGCAAGCCCTTGTCCATCTCCCNGCAGGAAGCCTTTTGTACCGCCGTGGGATCTGTGGAGCGGGCACAGATGCACCGCGAGTGGAAACGAGCGCAAGGAGCGCCTGCAGGGCCGCGCTGGCCTCGCTCCGCTCGGGCTCGCCCGCGGCGCCGAGGCCCAGCCCGGGCTCCGCCGATCGCCCCCAGCCCCGGAGCATCCCTTCCCTTCCCTTCCCTTCCCTTCCCTTCCCTTCCCTGCCCAGCCCAGCCCAGCCCAGCCCAGCCCTCCTGCTGTCCCTGCAGCCCTGGGAGTGGAGCCCTCCCATTCCCACTGCAAAACTCTGCAATACAGAGCGTCACAGAGAGAGAACGGGGTTTTTCAGCAGAGGAGACCCAAGTCAGGCAGGTGGCCCGAAGCTCTTTAATCCCTGACTCTGAGGAATGTGGATAAATTGACTCCAGCTCCCAGGGTAAGAGTTGCCTTCACAAACCCCGCTCGGTGCCGGCTGNTCAGCATGGCCAGGGAAAGGAATCCACTGCTTATTTGCTGATTTATTTGCAGGTTTCTGGGTGCCTTTGGCTTTCCCACCACGAGCTGGTGGCCAGCAGAATGTAGGTGTGGAAAGCTTTCAGTGTTGGTGCTTGGCTGGGTGAGTTGAGGAGATGAGGAAAGGGTGAGGAGGAGAAAGAGGGAGAAAATATTCCTCAAATACACTGTGACAAGGCCAGGGCCACCGTGGGGTGGGATGTGACCACAGCTGAGATCTGTGGAGATGTGCCAGGGCTGGGGGGAGTTTGTGCATTTACAGCAAGCCCTTGTCCATCTCCCAGCATGAGAAATTAAAAAAAAAAAACAACACATAAAAACCCTGTTAAAATGTACAGACTCTACCAACAAAGCTGCTTAGTTTTAGGTTGGGGTTTTGGGGCTTTTTCCTTTTCCATTTTGGTCCGTTTGGGACTTTGAGCAGTGAAAATGTCTCTCTTTAGTCAGCTTCATGTCAGTAACCAGCAGCAAAGATCTCCAGGATCTCAGTCGTGATGCGGCAGCCCCAGTTTGCTCACGTTAAAGAGTTTTAATCGAACCTGGAGTGAACCCCCAGGAAACCATTACTGTTCTCATTGGGTGATGAAGTGTCTCTTTCTTGTGGAAGCATCAAATTTGGGGTGGGGACACCTTTTAAAAAGCCATTGGTACTCACTTGTATCGGTGTGTCCTGACCAGCTTCGAGACTCACGCCATTGTTAACGACCAATTAACAGCTCACCTCTAATTGTCAGGAGTAATTGTTGAATGCACATGGTATTTCCTTGTAACTTCTCTCGTTCACGCTCAGCCTTCCCTCATGGCGAGGCGAGACAGCTCNTGTCCCCAGGCTGTCCCCAGGTGTGAGTGAGGATGCTGCAGGGGACAGCACAGCGTGTCCCCGCCTGCTGGAACCACAAGCACAGCTTTATGGCCTTATTGTGGCTCTGGGAGCTGGAAACGGCTGGCTCGTCCCAGGAAAAGCCTTTTTTCCGACGGGGCTGAGGATGAGGGGCAGAGCTGGCTGCAGCCCTGGGCTCTGCCCTGCCTTTCCCCTGCACCACAGGGACAAGGACTGGGCTGGTGGCTGATGTCCCCTGGGAGCAGTCAGAGCACAGCGGTCCCCGGGATGAGCAGCATCCTCCCCGGGAAGGGGATCCTCCAGCCCAGAGGCAGGGATGAGCTTCTGGTGGCAAAGCCCAGCAGGAACTCCCCCGGAGGCAGAGCCTGCTCTGCGCTCACCCTCCCGGGGCTCTGAGCCCTGGCCTGGCCTCGGGGGTCGCTGTCAGCAGCACAGACAGGATGGGAATCAACCATCCCCGTTCCCTGCCTCCCGCCCTAGCCGGTTCCCCAGGAACGAGGCCATCCCACAGCAATCAGGACAGCGCCCTGGGGTGCTGTCAGTGCTGTCACGAGCCTTTGAACTTGGCTGGGAAAGTTGATCTCAAAGGAAAATGTACAGTTATCATCCAATTATGGTTAAATCAAGCCCCTTCGATGCACTTTATGACCGAGTGAAAACAAATCAATGCTGTTATTGCACTGTATCTCTATTGTGTATAATATTATACATTCATCTGTAAGAGTAATTTATTTTTATTACTGTAAATAAAACTGTTAAAGTGATTTGTCAAGAGGATATCCAAAAATAGGGGGAGGGGAGGGGTAAAATTAAAACCTTTGAAGATCTGGGCTGCAGTCCCAGGTATGTGCCACTCTCTGTGTGTCTGTTTTTATTCCAGAGCCCAGAACAGGTCTCTGCTTTCCCTCACCCAGGGTCTGTGGGATCAGGAGGGGCTGGGTGAGGACAGGAACTGCTGCAGACACGGAGGGCTTGGGAAGGAGCAGCTCCAAGCACAGACAAAGCTTTCCCATCACCAAACCATCCCCTGCCCTCTGATTGCCCAGGCAGTCAGGGATTAAACACCCTCGGGAATTAATTGATCTTTGAGGCCTTGATTCTCCAAACGGAGAGGTTTAGAGAGATCACAGCTTTCTGCTGCTCCCTCCGTGCCCCAGCCTCTGCCACAGGAGGGAGCATCACAGGGCTGATCAACTCACAGCAAAGGACAAGCTGACACACAGCCAAACCCGAATCTACTGTAACCTCTTAAAATCTTTATTAATTTTTTTTTCCTTTCATTTTTCTTTCTTTTAAATTGAATTAGCACATGCATAAAGTGTCAACAGTTTGGGGTTAAGATGACATTTCTTGAACAAATGTAGTTACAAGCGGTGCCTCGGATGGATCCAGGTTTCCTCTCTACCCTGTACAGAAGGAAGCTCGAGCTTTCCGTCCTCGTGTCACCACAGGCAGAACCCACAACACTGGGGAGAAATACACTTGTTCACACGTAGCAACTGGGCAGGGGAGATAGATACGGGCAGCAACATCTACTCACCTACTGACTAAGTGCACATGGTTAAAGACCCCGCCAGACAGCGAACATCTCCTTAATCTCAGCTTTGTCATTTTGGGGATCTGTCACGGCCCATCCCTTGGGAAGGTGCCTGTCTCCCACAGCTCCTCCTAGCAGGTGACAAATCTAAGGAGATACAGTAATTCTTCTGCTGTGATAAAAAAAAATGAGCCTTTTGCAGGAGCATCGTGGTGGCCCCACTGATGCCGAGGTGTCCCTGTCCCCTCTGTGCCACCCCTGCAGGGCTGGAGCCAACCCCCACAAAGAGCAGCCCTGGCTCTGGGCCCTGCGTGTGATCAGGTGGTGCCAAAGGGAGAGAAAACTGCTTTTAAAATGCTCCTGGGGAGCTGGCTGCTCACTGATGCTCTGGTTTGGGAGCACTGGTGCCCCCGTGCTCCAGGAGGGCTCCTGAGCTCAGAGTTTGGGTAGTGCAGAGGGGCTTTGGGGGTCTGAGGTGCCTTGATCCACAGCGCACAGGAGAGGATCCTCACCTGCCTTCAATTCCCCCCAAAATAACTCTCCTACAGCACCTGGCCTCACCCAGAGGTGTTTGTGCTCCTGCTGGCTCACAAGGGGATGGAAAACTGGAATGAGGTGGCTCCTGTCCTGCTGCAGCAGCTGGCATTGTCCCAGCAGCCCTGGGCTGGCACACGAGGAGGAGGAGGGGAAGGAGGAGGAGGAGGAGGAGGAGGAGGAAGGCTTTCCTGAACGTTCTTTCTATGACAGCAGCAGCCCACAGCACGTGTGTGTCCCACAGCAAAGCTGTGCCAGGGTTTGTCCCCTCCCCACACCCCCCATGTCCCTGTGCCCGGGGGGCAGCACTGCCATGTCCCCCCAGGTTGCTGGAGCAGATTTCCTTGGGTTGGCCAAGACTGGGGTGAAAACTGCTCCCCAAACCACTCCTGAGGAAGGAGGGGTCCCAGAGGATCCCGTGGGGACTGGGCAGCTCCAGATTCCCAGCCCAGGGGAGCTCTCCCCATTCACCACCCAGCCCAGGAAGCTCCCTGGTCGTGCCAGGGGGACCTCCAAGAAAGGCACTTGTGTCCCAAGGAGCTGCCCTGGCCCCGTGGTGTCCCCAGCAGGAATTCTGGATCCCAGCCCTCTGTGGGACAGGGCACAGCTGAAAGCAGAGGGGAGGAAGGTGCCAGCACAGCTCAGCATCATCCCAAACTCACAGCCTGCTGCACATCCCCCCAGCGAGTCAGGCAGCCCCAAAATTAGGGAAGTCTGTTAAGGTCAGGAGCCATCAGCACTGAAATGTCCTAAACATTAATTTTGAAGAATTTTTTTTTGTTGGTGGGGATTTGAGCAGCTTGGGTAGGACTTGGGGCAAGCTGATCTCATGGAAGGTGTCCCTGCCCATGGCAGGGGGTGGAAACCAGACTGGACATCCAAACAATTCCAGGATTCCATGATTTCCTTTCTCTTCCTGATCTGCTCTAACCGGAGACAAAAATCCCCAGAAAGAGCAGCCCCATTTGAAAACTGGCCAGAGCTCCAGAGAGAGCTGGAACATCTCAGTGTAAAATTATATTTGGAGGAGGAGCAGCGAGGGGGGTGTGATGCTCAGGACTGTGATTTTTGGAGACCTGGCAGGGCTCTGCCAAAGCTGCTCCAGCAGGAAATCACCAGCTCTCCATGGGCATCACAGGAATGTCCCCATCCCCAAGTCCTATTCCTTTCTAACACGAGACTTTTGTGGTTTTTCCATGGCAAGAAGTGATTTTCCATGGAGTCAGCATTCCCACTGAGGCAGCAGGATTGCACCAGCACCAGGAAGAGGTGAAAATCAATGGGATTTGAACCACTTGAGCTGGGGAGGGGCCTCCAGGGACAAAAGCATCTCCTACCGAGGTTGGAGACCCTCTCCTTGCTGCACTGGGGGTGATGTGCTCATTGCTTTTCCTTAAACACCACTTTTCTGGGATTTTTGGAAGTGGCTCTGGTGGCACCTGCTTCGTTCTGTTGCTGCCTGCCTGGGAAGTGTTGCTGTGTCTGACCTTCCCTGGAGCTCTGAGGGGAGGAAAGGGAACAGTTTATCCTTCTGGAAATCACGTGGGAGTTGTTTGTTGGCTTTTCAGTTGTTTTGTGGGTGGGAGGTATTTTTTGTTTGTTTATTTTTAGATTTTTTTTTTAAATTTTATTTTTGGATTTCTCAACTGAGCTACCCCAAACGAAAGGGTAAATTTTAAATTGTCCACCTTAATGGTTTGCTCACTATGGTCTGTGGATGAGGAATGGTCCAGAGGAGCTGCTGCCTTTTAACAATTGAAATACAGCAGTGACAGCTGGGAGCTCCCATCCTTCCCTCCCAGCTGTTTATTTTGCAGCACATTTTATTTTTATTGGATTTGAGGGTCAACATGAAAACCAAGGGGGAGCAAAAGCAGCTGGGGATGCTTTGGGGCTGTAACCCACCTGGACAGACCCCAAGGAGGGGATGAGGCAGAATTACAAACCTGTGGGCACCTCCACCATCCCCTGGCTGCACACGAGGTCACAAGCTTCCCTCTGGCTTTTCAAAATCCTGTGACCTGAGTTTCTCCATCCTCACCTGGAGAAAGCTTTTCCTGAGCTCTGACTCAGCTCCTTCCTGCCACAGCTCCATCCCTCACCGGCCTGGAGAACAGATTTATCCCCTCACTGCCCTCTGTGCCTTTGCACAGGGTTTGACCAGGCTGAGGTTTCCCCTGGTGTGATCCTGACCAACCTAAAACGCTGGGCTGGTTTCTCTCTGCCTTATTTTCCCCTCTCTGCACTCCTAACCTTGCACAGAACTGAGTTTTGGAATTACCACTGAGCTGAAAATCCCCCTGGGGCCAGCCCAGGCCCCTGGCACTGCCACCATGGGAAGAGTGAGCAGGGAAAGGCTCCTTTCACACACCCTTGGGCTCACAACAACCAGTGAGAGGTTTAATCCTGTTCCTGGGAGGAGTGAGAGCTCAGAGGTACCTCTGGAAGGTGGCACCTGTGGGAAGATGCCCACGGGAGGGTGAAGCAGCAGTGGTGATGAGAAGGCATCCGTGACCTCAGGGTCCTGTCAGTCTGTAATTCAGATATAAATCTGGGTAATGTCACATTAACTCTGCCTTCAGGGGACACTGGGGCTAAGCATTTTCCATCCAGCTCCTCCTGGGGGTTTCCCTCAGCAGGATCCCAGCCCTTGCTGCAGGCTCTGCCTCAGCCTGGTGGCACCACCAGGACAGTGTCCTCCCTTGGGGACATCCTGCTGTCCTCCTGCCACCCTGCTCTGAAGGCTCTGGGGCAAACCCCTCCTCGCTGAAGTTCTTAACTCTGGGGTTTGGTTTGGTTGGGTTTGTTTTAATTCCCTCCACCAGCAAAATACAGGTGCAATTTTCACTCAGAGAAGGTGGAGCTGGAGAGAGTGAGCCCAGAAAATGTGGGGTTTGTCTAAGGACAATCAGATTCACACACACAAAAAAATCCCTCTGATTCTCAAAGAGATTGAACTGCTTCAAAGCCTAGCCTTGGGTTATGAGTGTGTGAAAGAGGGCATTTCCCAGAGGCTGTCACACGAGCTGAGGGTCAGCAGGTGGCTGCAGTGGCACCATCCCCACCCCATCCACGGCCATCCCAGAGAGCTGAGCTGAGCTGTGTGGGGCCCACCCTGAGGGCTCAGGGACAAACCCAGCCTGGCTTGGCTCTCCTGGACTTTGCTCAGGCACTTCAGCGTGGGGGGTGGAGGGGCAGGAGAGCCCCACAGGGGACGTGGCTGTGGTGCAGGTCAGGGGTCACCTAAGGAAGGGACAGCAGTCCCCAAGGTGCTGCTGCCCACTCCAGGGGGAATTTATGGGTGAGTGAGCATTTGAGGCTTCTAAAGTGCAGTGCAGGTTACATGGTCTTTGCTGTAGACTGTAAACTCCTCAGGACAGACTCCTTGCCCTTACATTTATGATTTTATTTTATTTTTTTTAATCTGTAAAGTGACATTCCAGCTGAGAAAACCTTACCCCTAAATAACTACTGCTACAGGAAAAATGGGAATCTTGGTGAAAGGAACAGCCTGTGCTCCCCTTGCCAGCATCCCCTCGTGGGGAGTGCTTCCCATGGCCATCCCTGGTCCATCCACAAGGAATTGGCACCGTGTTCCTGCCAGCCATGGACCTCTGGAATGCACCCTCCCAAAAAAAGGCACCTCCAGTGCTCCAGCCTGCCTCCCTCCAAGCAAAACTTCCAGCTGTCATTAAAGCTGAGGTGTTAATTGGGGCTCAGGGGAGTCTGCAAAGTTTCTTTTCAGGCTGTTGGGTGTCTGGAAAGGGAGAGAGAGATGGAAAAGTTGCTGGGAGGAAATTTGAGGGCTCTTCTGTGGAAAGAGCTCTCTGAAGAAGCCAAGCTCAGCCTTAAGTTTGTCACTGGAGTAAAACCTTCCCAAGATGAAACAGCTGCAAAAGTAGGAGCTCTCATGGGAGGGGATGATTGCTCCTCTCTGGGTCTCTTCCCAGGGTGGAAAATTAGAAATGAATTTTTCCCAATCCATTTTTCCTTCAGGACACTGACCCTCTAAGAGCCACCAGGCAGCTCCAGTGGTCACTCTAACCTTGGGGACACCGAGTGCAATGCCAGGAGTGGACACTGCAGGACTTCCACCAACCTTCAGAAACCTGAGCAGGACCAGCCTCCACACCTGCTGTAGCTTCACAGGGCACAGGAATGTCCCTTTTCAGATGAATCTGGGGCATCCAAGAGGTTCCTGCTGGACCTCAAGGATGAGAACCTTGCATTGACATCTCCAAGCAGAACCAAAATGGCTCGTTTGCTGTTCACTGACTCCAGCCCAATCCATTTGTATGCACACAGGATATTCTTCCCCCCTCCTCTGACAGCCATATTTATTATTTTTAATCTGTGCCCATAAATTGGCAAGTAGGGGGAAGCAGATAAAATGGAAAGAGGAGCTCTCAGGAGATCAGTTGGGCTCATTAAATGTTTGGCACTCCGTGATTATCTGCTGGCAATGAAATGCCACTGCTATATTTTAACAGGGAACACGATACCTTAATGTACAGGAGAATCTCCTCAGCCCAATTCTGGTACTCTTGAGAGAGGAGAAATTCAATCATCTGTGACCTGGATTGTATTTTTTAATGTCTGCCATGCTAGATAAAATATTTAAATATTCACTTTTATATCAGCCCACATGAGGATTTGAGCGTTTCAGGTTGTGTAACGCAGCATGGCCTACTTTGGGGAGAATGTACAGAAATAGGCACATGTGTACAAAATCCTGGCTGTGCAGCCTGTGGGGCAGACAGACAGACAGACAGACAGACACTGTTAATTAGCGTGGCACAATCCCAGCAGCACCAGCCCAGAGCAGCCAAGGAATCGGTGTCACTTCTGGTGGATTTCAAAGGTCACCTGAGCAAAGTCCAGGTGATTCTGCCTCAAGTAAAGGTGAGCAAGAGCCCCTCAAGTGAAGGCACTGAGGATGGAATGGCTGTGATGGGATTGGGATATTTTTAATCTGTAAAGTGACATTCCAGCTGAGAAAACCTTACCCCTAAATAACTACTGCTACAGGAAAAATGGGAATCTTGGTGAAAGGAACAGCCTGTGCTCCCCTTGCCAGCATCCCCTCGTGGGGAGTGCTTCCCATGGCCATCCCTGGTCCATCCACAAGGAATTGGCACCGTGTTCCTGCCAGCCATGGACCTCTGGAATGCACCCAGCAAAAAAAGTGCCATGATGTGAGCGCGGCCAAAAGAGGGCAACAAGGTTGGTGAGGGACTTGGGAAGAACAGCTGAGGGAGCTGGGGGTGTTGAGCCTGGAGAAAAGGAGACTCAGAGGTGACCTCATCACTCTCTACAGCTCCCTGAAGGGTGGCTCTGGTCAGGTGGGGTTGGTATCTCTTTCCAGGCAGTGACTGACAGAACGAGAGGACACAGCCTCAAGCGGCACCAGGGGAAATTTAGGTTGGATGTCAGGAAAAAGTTTTTTACAGAAAGAGTGATAAAGTACTGGAATTGTCTGCCCAGGGAGGTGGTGGAGTCACCATACCTGGGTGGGTTCAAACAAAGATTGGATGTGGCACTCAGTGCCAGGGTTTAGTGGAGGTGTTGGGGCAGGGGTTGGACTCGATGGTCTTGAAGGTCTCTTCCAGTCTGGTGATTCTGTGATGTGGCATTAATGCTCCAGCTTGGTGACCCTGGAGGTCTTTTCCCACCTGAATGATTCCTGGAGCTTTCCTGCCTTGTGGTGCTGTTGGGAGAGCTGGGAAGAGCCAGGTGAGCCAGGGCCAGACCAGAAATGGGTGTCCAAACCCACCCTGAGGTTAATTCTCCACCAGCTCCACCAGACACTTCTCTGGGATGAGGATGGGGATCCCAGCCCTGCTATCAAGGCAACTTAAGGGTTTCCATGGCACTTCTGATCCCTGGAAGAGGGGAACTGTGATGTTTCCAACCAGCTGGCAGTGCTGGGGGTCACTGCTGCTGGCTGGCTTTGCAGTTGAGAATGTGAGCTGGGTTTGTGTCATCAGGGGATTTCCTTCAGCACAACAGGAGGGGTGAGGATGTGCTGGGACTGCTGGGATGCCCCACGGGGACATGGTGTGACAACATAAAGGTGTGAGGAAATGGGGCTGAGCCCTTCCTGCCCCCCAGCTGTGCATCTGCTCTGCAGGTGTGGCCTGTGCACAGGGCAGGCAAGGCCTGAGTGACCTAAATCACCTTCAGGGTCCCTTCCAACCTTCCTATGATTGTCCTGTCTGCCATGCAATGGCACCAACCCTGCCAGCTGCCAGTGCCAGCACAGCACAGTGAGGGGACAGGGCAGTGGGAGGCTCCAGGGACAGCCCTGACCTGCCACACACCAACGGAGTCCTGCCCCAATTACCAGGGTCCCATGTGACTCGCACACAGCAACTGGTGCATGAAAAGAAGGGACTTGATCTTTTAGGGGCACTGGGCTGCTCTCCAGCTCCCACCAGGACTGGCTCAGCTGTGCAGAACTGGGACAGCCACAGAGCCAAGGGATGAGCCAGCCCTGGGTGTCCCTGAGCCCTTTCCCAGGGCCACTGGGACTCCTGAGCTCTGCTGGGTCCCCACAGTGCCTCTGCAGCCCCTCTGTAACAGGTAGGAGCAGCTCCACCAGCCCCTGCTATTTCCTCTCTCTCCCAAAGGGTTATTACTCTTCCTAAATTACCTAAATAAACCCAATTTCTCTTCACTTACAAACAGTTCTGTGATTGTATCTGTGATTGTATCTACGTTAATAACGCTCCACCAGAAACACCACCTTAAATGTTACCCTGAATTTTTACACTGCTTCCTTCTGAACCTGCTCCAGGCCAAACCCCAGCTGCCTTCCCAAGGAAAGTGTGTCCTGGGCATTGCAGGGGCTCTCTGCCTTGGCCAGCCTTTGGAAAAAAGCTCTCACAGCTGTTTCTCTGCATCTCAGAGGGTCAACATCAGAACTGAGAGCTCTCAGTGAGCACCAGGAATGTCCTGGCCACCTGCAGGACACGGTGTGTCCCTGCCTCCTCTGGTCACTCCTGCTCCTTGGGTTTGGCAGATGAGCTATTCCATGCATCCTGCTGCTCTGCTGCTTCTTGCCTTGCCCTGTCCCACATCCCACATCCATTCTGCCCCTCTGCTCCAGCTCACTTGGCATCACAGCTCCCAGCCCGGGTGTGGGAGGTGTCACATCCAAGGGACAAGAGACCACTTTGTGCCACTCAAGAGAAGGGAGAGCTCCCAGGGGCATTTCCCAGCAGCTGGGCAGAGGATTCACCACATCTGGCCATGAAGGGTTTGTCACTGGGGGCAAACGAGCAGATGTTGGGACATTGATCAACACCAGCATTTCCCAGGAAAGCAGCAACCTGCTCTAGTGGAAGCTATCCCTGCCCTTGGCAGGGGATTGGAATGAGATGGTCTTTAAGGTCCCTTTCACCCCAAAACATGCTAAGATTCTGTGAAGTTAAGGATCAGCATTTGGGTCTCAGCCATATCCTCCCACCTCTTCTACAGGTCTGGCTGCTTCTACAAAGTCAAAATCCCACTGTAGCAGCCATCACCTACTGGGCTACTGGGAGAGGCAGGGAATTGGGCACAGAGCCCAGGCTTTCCCCATTCAGGGACTCATGGTATAGGGGAACACAAGAGAGGATCTGGGGACATCACATTGGCAAATCCATGGCTGGTCCTGGCCCATTTTCCACTTGTGGGGAACCTCTCCCAGCTCTCTGCAGGTTTTCACACCTGCCTGTGATATTTCCAGTACTCCCCACCCCTTTGCTCTGCCTTCCCTGTGCCTCGTTCCTTCACAGCTCTGTGAAAAGTCTGCCATGAATCACGCCCTGTTTTGATGGGAAAACTGGAGTTTTCAGTGCTGAAAACGGGGCCTGGTTACTCAGCTCCTCCCTCAGTGCCCAGCTGTGGGACAGGGGACAGAGCAGGATCAGGTAGGGGGAATCAGTGCCTGGCTCTGAGCTGATCCCAGTTGCACAGGCACAATTTGTGGGGCTGCAAAGTGCAAGTCAAGAGTTTACCTGAAAGCAGCAGATTGTCTGATTCACTTTTGCCCAAATAACACTGAAATGGTGTCACCACTAAGAAGAGCTGGGCTTGGGGAAGCTCCCTGGACACCTCTTCTCCCTCGCTGGAAAAGGCAAAACAAGCCCGGACAAGGCTGTGTCTCCCTGCCAGCCACACCAGCCTTGCCTTCCCCCTGCTCCCAGAAAAACAGCTCAGAGGGTGGATACAGGCTCAGGTCACCAACACCTTGGTCTAGTGGAAGGTGCCCCAGTTCTAGCTGGACTAGATGGGCTCTAAAGTTGCCTTCCAACCCAAACCATTCCATGATTCTCCTGGGAGCAGCACCACGATGGTGGCCATCCCTACAGAGCTGCAGCTGAGCGCGGTGTGTCGCTCTGCAGGGAAGGAGGCTCCTGCCCACACACAGCCTTTGGAGCCGCCTGACCCCAAAACCACCAGCAGCAGAGTGTCCCCAAGCCCACATGGCCACCCCTCCGCTCCCGTGGTGGCACCAGCTGTGCGAACAAGGCTTCTTCTCCAGGAGCTTCTCGTTATCACAATTAACATTTAGCTGAAAAAGCACTGCTGCCTCTGGGGCTCTTTCCTCTCGCAAAGCACGCTCAGGGCCAGTCTCCGCTCTTGCTTCAGGTGTAAATCTGGAGTAATCCTATTAACCTGCCTTCAGAGAATTTTGGAAGTCATTAACTGTGAAGGTGCTGCTAATTTCTGCTCTCACTGCCTCCGAGGTGTATCCTACCAGTGCTGCTGCTGCTGCTGCTGCTGCCCGAAGGGTTTTGGACATAGTGTAAAAGCAAAGCTCCTGCCCGAGCGGGGCCACCCGCGCCCGCCGGCAGCGACGTTGGGGGAGGCGCCTACACACACCTGGAACAACGCCTGTACACACCTGCTACGGAGCCGGGAGCTCCGCCCCGCCCAGCCCAGCCCGGGGCCCCTCAGTCCGACCACTCGTTATCGTCCAGCTCGGAGTCGTCGTCGGACTCGCTGTACTCCACCGCGATCCGGCGCGACAGGATCGTTGCCACGTCATTGCCCACAGGCTCTTTCTTGGCCTCTTGTTCCCACTGCTCCTGCACCTTCCGGAGCTGGATTCCTGCAGGAAAGTGGGGAAGGCTTTAGGGAGAGTGCACCCCATGTGCAGCATCCCCCCCAGTATAAAGTGTTGGCTGAGATGAGAGAGCTGCTGCCCAGGTGATTATAAAGTTATATGGGATAATGGCAGCGGGTTGGTAGGACAAGGGGGAATGGCTTTAAACTGAGTGAAAGTAGGCTCAGATTGGATGTCAGGAAGAAATTCCTCCCTGTGAGGGTGGGGAGGCCCTGGCACAGGGTGCCTAGAGAAGCTGTGGCTGCCCCTGGATCCCTGGAAGTGCCGAGGGCCAGGTTGGACGGGGCTTGGAGCAGCCTGGGATAGTGGAAGGTGTCCCTGCCATGGCAGGGGGTGGGCCTGGATGAGCTTTAAGGTACCTCCTAAACCAAACCATTCTAGGATTTTATGAATGTGTGCGATTACAAAGCTGTATCATAGAATAAAGCCCATCTTCTTCCACTCAGCCTGAAGATGCAGAACCTTCTGGAAGGTTAAATTTACCATTTGATCTGAAGATTTGCCAGAAAGGGAAATATGAGCAACCTTGAAGCACATCACCCACTAGAGCCATGTGTAAGCCATGTGCCTGAGATCTGCCAGCAATCCGTGGGGCTTCCTTNCCATGGGCACCGGCTGCGGGCTGCAACGGGGACAGAGAGGTCAGTGCCACGGCAATCGCAGAGCCACGGCATGGGCTGAGTTGGAACGGACCCACAGGGATCATCCGGTCCAACCCCGGGCCCTGCACAGCGCCATCCCCAACAACCCCACCCTGGGCATCCCTGAGAGTGGTGTCCAAAGGCTCCTGGAGCTCTGGAAGATTTGGTGCTGTGCCCATTCCCNGGAAGTGCCGAGGGCCAGGTTGGACGGGGCTTGGAGCAGCCTGGGATAGTGGAAGGTGTCCCTGCCATGGCAGGGGGTGGGCCTGGATGAGCTTTAAGGTACCTCCTAAACCAAACCATTCTAGGATTTTATGAATGTGTGCGATTACAAAGCTGTATCATAGAATAAAGCCCATCTTCTTCCACTCAGCCTGAAGATGCAGAACCTTCTGGAAGGTTAAATTTACCATTTGATCTGAAGATTTGCCAGAAAGGGAAATATGAGCAACCTTGAAGCACATCACCCACTAGAGCCATGTGTAAGCCATGTGCCTGAGATCTGCCAGCAATCCGTGGGGCTTCCTTCCACCTCCAACCATGGGTCCCCCATCTCTACGTTGCATTTACTGCCCCTTCAAGGTCTCACTATCCTCCCCCATCAACTGGCCAAGCAAGTGTCGCCAGTGCCACCCAACTGTACTTTGTCACGGCGGTGACAGTGCCGGTCCCCGCGCTCACCCCTGCGGATGGCAGCCAGCAGGTCGCTCCGGGCGTCGCTCATGGGCATCAGCGGGATCTGCGGCTTGCGCGGCTCCACGGCGGGGGCGGGCGGCGAGGCGGAGTGTGCCGGAGAGGAGGACANCCTCTGACACAGCTTTGGGCCATTTCCTGGGGTCCTGTCTCTGGTCACTACAAAGAAGAGATCAGCACCTGCCCCTCTGCTTCCACTCAGGAATTTGCAGACTGCAATGATGTCTCTCCTGAGTCTCCTCTTCTCCAGGCTGAACACACCAAATGCCCTCAGCCACTCCTCACACAGCTTCTCCTCAAGGCCCTTCACCACTTTCATGGCCTGCTTTGGACACTTTCTAATACCTTAAGGTCTTTTTTATATTGTGATGTCCAAAACTGCCCCAAATACTCAAGATGAGGCAGATCAGAGCAGGACAATCTCCTGTCTTGTTTCTCTGGTGATGCTGGGCCTGATGCCCTCTAGGGCACATCTGGCCCTCCTGGCTGCCAGGGCACTGCTGAAGGATGGCACCCATTACCCATCCTGGCACCATCACCCATCCCAGCACCCAGCACCCATCCCAGCATCCA
>VZTZ01045089.1:1604361-1614699 GCA_013400955.1 Drymodes brunneopygia | reverse complement strand
CATCCCAATCCCATCCCATCCCATCCCATCCCCCCCGATCTTCAGGGTTTCCTCCAATCCCAGCTATCAAACAGTTCCCAAAATCAGGGCACTTTTCAAACCTCCTCAGACTATTCACCAGCTTGGCCATATTTTATTCCCTTTTCCCCTGGACTAGGAAGTCACATCCTGAGCACACGTGGGTGCCACTGCACTTCCAGCAGCTCCCTAAATCCTGGGTTTGTTTTTCTGGGAGTATTTTAGAGAAGGATCTACTTCTGGACAGGGATAAAAGAGGGGGAGCCCTGAATAGCTTCTCTCTCTATTTTAAGTGGATGTTCAGCATGAAATAGGTTGCCCCTGCTAAACCTTCACACTGGTGTGTGCAGTGCTCTCCTCTGCCCCTTTTCTGCTGAGGTCAGTCCCAGGGCAGGAAGACAGCTGAGGATTTAGACCTTTGATAGAGACCTCTCTTCCTCAAAATGCTCTAACTTTAAAAAGAATAGCTCGGAGTATTTTAAATCTTCACCTGAGCTTCCTATTTCTGGCCAAGTGGAGAAGCAAGGGGCTCCTGAAGGCTTTCTGTCCCCCACTGCACAGACCAGCTGCGGGAGAAAAACGGCTCTCAAAATGCCACAAAGTCCCAAATTTGAGCTTGGCCCTGAGCATCCCCCTATTTTCAACAAGCTGGATAATTCCCAGTGGATTAAGGGTGGCTGCAGCCCTCATGGGTCTCACACAGCCCCTGTTTCTGTGTGTTTGGAACTGGTGGGAGTGATGGTGCCATCCCAGTGCCATCCCAGTGCTGCCCCAGTGCCATTCCAAGCCAGGGTTGCTGTGCCACGACTTACTGAGGCTGCCCAGCTGCTTGATGATGGCAGCCAGGGTGCTGTTGGTGACACACTCCAGCTCACTGGTCACCCCATCGGGAAGGGCCCCCCGGCACAGGTGCCGGGGCTCGATGTTCCTCTTCACCAGCGGCATGGCGAGCCCTCACACCTCTCCTGGCAAAGGACAGAGAAAGGAAAGATGAAAAAACTTCTACCATTTGCCTGTTTTCTCCCAGTTCCCTCAGCTTTCCACTCAGGAGATCCTTTCTGCCCACTCTGGGACATGGCAGGTACAGCAGGGCTTTTCCTTGGAAAAGGCATCCCTTTTCCAGGCAGGGGATGCTCTGGGGGTGCAAACTTTGGGATGCTGGTGAGCACATGGGTGCCAGGGTGGAGGTGAGGACTCTGTCCCTACCTTTGTGCCACCGTGCCTTTTCCCACTCACTTCCCAGAGCTGTGCTCAAACCAGGAGCAAGCTGCCCTGTGCTGAGCCCTTCAGCTGGCCCCGAAAAGCCTCATCCAGCCCAAACAGAAGTGAGGAAGCGCTGGTAATGCCATTATTTCCAGCTCACTGCGGGCTCTCCAGGGTTTTATTTGTGCACACACTACACTGAGACAAGCTGTGGCCAGCTCATCCCAGCTCCCTGCATGGCCCCCCTCCCCAGCAGCCCTGGGTGCCCCCCTAACTCCTGTGTGTGCCCCCAAAGCATCTTTGGGTGCTCCCACAGCATCTTTGGGTGCTCCCACAGCATTTCTGGGTGTCCCAGTATTTCTGGGTGCCTCCTGCTCTGCTGTCCCCCCCTGACCTGGGGATGGTTCATTTTCTACAGGGTTTTAGGAGATGTAAGGAGATGCCCACACCCAAAGGCCTCATCCCCACTGAGGGCACCCATGGGAGCTGCAGGGAAGGATGAAGGACGGGCACCACGGGGTGTGGGGTGCTGGGGACAGATCACCCCGCTGGGGTAAAGGGTGAATGGTGGGGAACAGGCTGGGAAAAGAGGCAAAAAAGGAGCATTTATTATCCACGGTGGTGTCTCCTGGGGTGCTGCAGCCTGGGACTGGGACACGGGCACAGACCCCGGGGCTGGGACACGGGCACAGACCCTGGGGCTGGGACACGGGCACAGACCCTGGGGCTGGGACACGGGCACAGATCCCGGGGCTGGGACACGGGCAGGCAGAGACCCCACAGGCTCACACGAGGGGGTTTTAGGTGCCACGAGCGCCTCCGGGCTCAGCTCAGCTTTGTAAAGACAAATTGATGGCTGGGCTGGTAAGGAGCAGAGAGCACCACCAGCATTCCCAGAGAGCAGAATCTCCCCCGTTTCACGTCCCCACACACCCCATCTTTCCCAAAACTTTGGCAGCGAAGGAAAAGCAGCTTCCGTCAATCTCTGGGAGCGGAGCCGCCGGGCGCCGGCATCGGAGCCAGCGATTCTGCCCGTGAGCGGAGCCAGCAATCTGCAGAGTTCACATTTTTTGGCCCCGGGAGCGTCAGACGGAACAGTTTCCCATTGATAGCACCCGGCCAGCAGCAGCAGCAGCTCCTCCGCTGCTTTCAAATGCAAATTCAAGCTCCCTCCATGAAGGAGCCCAAAGGCTTTCCCTGAGTGCTGGGCTCTGCCCGGGGCTCTCGGGGTGCCATGGGAAGGACCCCGCTCCTGAACCCTCCGCAGAGCTGGGCGATGCTTCGGGTCCAGAGCAAACTCTGCGTCCTCCAGGGCTTCCCAGAGTCACTGCACATGGATGCAGTGTTGTCCCCACCCCCCAAAAATCCAGATTTCTGCCAGCTGTTTGCTCCTCTGTGACAGCATTTGCAGGGGGGCTCTGGATGTCTGCTCTGGCCTTGTATAATCCCCTTTTCTGGGCACCCCCGAGCCCCCCAGGCTGTGTAAAGATCTCAGCAACACTGGCAGCTTCACCCCAAGCTGGTTTTATGTCTCACCCCAAAATCTGCCCTCAAAGACTGAGCCCGGGCACGTCCCGGGGCTGCAGGGACTGGAGGGCACAGGGCAGAGCCCTTAACGAGCTGCCTGGGCCCAGCAATTAGAAACAGGGAACAAAGAGCCATTCTCAGCATCCCTTTGGGCCACAGCCACGGGACACGGCCGCTGGACACCGGCACCGGCACCCGGGGCTTTTTGTCCCTGCCCAGGGGACCCGGGGGGAATTGGGGCCACCCGAGGCTGCAGCCCCCACGGGGACCCTGCAGCAGAATGAAGAAAAACGGGGATTTGTGGTTTGGAACTTGCCAGCAGGGGCAGGTTTGAAGAGAGGCAGAAGGCGGGCGAGGGGTGTGATGGCAGCATTTGAGGCTGTGCCTTGGGAGAGCATCCCTGGAGGAGGAAAATCCCTTTAATCTCACCCCAAAGAGGCCACACAAGGCTCTGAGTTTGCAGCAGAAGGAGCCAAGGAGGAACTGGGCACATTTTTATGCAAGGACAGCCTGGAAAAGCAATTTTGAGCAAACCACAGGAGAAGCTGCTTTCCAACACCCCCAATTAACAGAGCACAGGGATCAGAACCCCTCCCATGACAGTATTCTCTCCACCTGCTGCACCAACAGCACCAAACCTCTGACTTCTGCCTTGAAATCCAAATTTATCCCCTAAACCCTGCCATCTCTAGGCCTGTCCTGCCTCGTGGGACCACAGCTCTCTGGGTGGGGATGGGCTGCATGTGACTCCAGAGATGCCAGCTTCATTTCTGTCCTCGCTGGCACGTCCTGCTCACACCCACCACGAGGCTGCACACAAACCCTGAGCACTGCTGGCCTGGCCAGAGCCTCACTGAGGGGATGCTGGGCTGTGCCCAGCACTGCTCCTGCTCTTGCTGGTGTTTCAGGCAATTCCCAACACTTCAAGGGGGTATTTTTGGGTGGCAGGTCCTCAGACCCTCAAGAAAAGGCTCCCAAGGGCAGGGATGGGCTGGGTTCAGGCTCTAGGATCACTTCCATGGACTGAAACCCATGGGATTTTTCTGTCTCCTGAGTGCAAGCCAGGAACCCTCAGTGGGAGGTGGTGTCAGGATGTAGGAGGAGGAAATGGGAGCCACGAACTCAGCAGGAATTTCCTGGAGGTGGAAGGCAGGAGGGATGGGACCAGCCAGGGGTTGTTTCAGGTTTCAGGTGCACACTGGGGATTCTCCCATCACTCAGCTTTTCCCTGTGACTGGAAAGAGCCAACAGCTCTAAATCTCATACTGGGAAATGCCACAGGTGAGGTGTTGCCCTGGTTTTACAGGGCCCCATAAGTTGTAACACTGTAACTGTAGCTTTTCATGCTTTTTCTATAAACATGGTTCTTGTTTTTCTTAACCAGCCGGGATTGTTTTGCACTTGTGGAATTGTTTTTCATTCCTTTCCCTGCGGTAGAGAAAGATGATTGACCATGTCTTTGTCCTGTAAACCTTCAGGGGTGTTGACCCTTTTCACCAATCCTTGATTGTCTTTAGAAACATATAAAAATAGGTAAATAAAGAAGGGCAGGGCTTTTGGTCAGTCCTGCCTGGAGATTCAACTCCTGCTCTGGGACCCGCGTGTTTCTTCTGTTGCCAGCTGTGCAACAGTGAGGAAAGACACTCACCATCTTCTCACCTGCTCCCCAAACCCAGTGATGGAGCTTGGAAGGGAACCACATCCTGCTGAGGTGAGCAGGCAGCGGGGGGGATGAGACAGAAATGAGCTGTTTATTGTGCCCTAAGGAGCTGATTTCCCCCAAGGATCAAACTGCCAGCACCATCCCAAACCCAGAGCTGCTGGCAGCATCGAGGACCAGCCCTGCTTTCCCACACCAGGGAGTCCTGGGCAGTCAGAGCTGCCCCATCCCTGTAAACCAGGCTGTGGGTGTGATTTGCAGCTGCTGGCCCACGGATGACCCCTCCAGCTGGCTCCTTCCAGATGTTATCCCTCACCTCAGCAGCCACCAACATCTGGCAGCTGAGATCCTTGGGGTCCATCAGGGGCAGAAAAGCAGCTCTCATTTTGCAATGATCCAAAAAAAAGGAGTTCTGTGTCCAGCCATTGCTCCTTGCATTCCTTGCAGCAGCTTTCCATGTGCATAACTGTGTCCTCACCATGACTGTGCCTCCAAACCCATCCTCTCCCACTGGGCTGTGATTTCCAGCCCTGTAGGCAGATCCAAAGTGTCCTGAATGACCAGGAGTGCTCTGGGTGGCCCTGCAAGGAGGGACAGGCTGGTGACCACAGGATTCTCAGGTGCTGGTTAATCCCTAGGGATTAACAGATGCTTGGGTTGGGCAGTGCCTGACACCTGCAGCCCTGGAGCCCTGCTTGATGTTGCATAAGAGAGGAGGGAGAAGTGTCCTGACTCCCACCTTCTTTCACTGGGCCATGGTGGAGCAGAAAACAATTTTGGGGCTTGTTTTCCAAGGGTGTTCCCTTCAGGAGAAACCTGGAGTGGGAGCGGAGCCTGGCAGAGATGAGCAGCACTGGTGGGAAGGATGTCCATGCTGCTCATCACCAGCTGCAAACTGAGGTATTTCCAGTATTTTTGATGGAACTGGATGGTGCATGGACCAGTAGGGATGAGGAAAACCTCCTTCACTGTGTGTCAGACAGCCTGGAAAAACCCCAAGCTTGGATTTGGGGAGAATGTGGGTAAGGGTGTGGTGAACCAAACGCCCCAAGACTGGAGTTGGAGTCAGCCCTGCACTAAGCTCAGTTCTAGGCTAAGCTTTGGAGCAGTCTGTCAGCTCAGCCCTTGCAATCAAAGCTCTTTCCCAATTTGGGCTTCCCAGGGTCCCTCTGAGCCCTGAGGAGCAGACACTGCCAGGAGCTGGAGGCTTTTGCAAGGCAGCAAATCTTTGGTCGGATGCCAGGAGCCATAGTGCAAAAAACAAGAGATATGCTGAAAAATCTATTAACCTTGAACAAAAAAGTTTATAAATGAATATTAAACAAACAAGAGGTACCAGATCTCATGGTGGCTGCCCAGGACCCAGTTTTGGTGCAGAATGGAGAGGTGAGGAAGGGCTGGGGGCAGGAGGGAGGCCTGAAATAGCGAAAGGAGCAACAAACCCCCTGAATCTGAAGTCAGGGAAAGGCCAAGAGGCAGAGCTGACACTCAGGGGGGTTTGCAGGTGCCTGAGGGAGCTCATCCTGTGGAGTTTGGCAGGATGGATCTGGTTCAGAAGAGGGCTGGGAAGGATCTGGGGGTGTGTGATGCTGCAGAGCAGATAGGAATAGGTGGAAGGTGTGAAAGCAGCAGGTTCTCGAGGTGTTGGTTTGTGGAGCTCTGCCACAGCGTGGGATGGATCAAGGAGCAACAGAACAAACCTGCAGAGGATAGAGAGGCCACCAGCAGCCACCTCATGGTAGAGGGGCAACCTCTGGCTCAGGTGGCCCCAAACTCCTGCTTTCCTACCAGTGTGGGCCGTGGGGAGAGCAGAGCCTGCAGCCCACAGGGGCTGGAGCTTTGTTGTCTCAGGAGAAATTCAGCCAGGAAAAACTGTGCAGGCAGCTCTTTGTGGTGCAGGGGAAAACCTGCCTGGGAGAGCTGGGCCAGATCTGCTGCCTCCCTTCCCACAAAATGGAGTGTGAGCTGCACTGCAAGGACTCGCTGCTCCAATTTACAAAATGCATCTGCGACCACTTCTTCATTTGTTGCCAGCCCAAACGCCCGAGGACGCCACCAGCATGACAAATGTCACTGCTCCCTGGGAAGGTGATCACTGCTCCAGAGCTGCTGTCCAAAGGTTCATTAAATGTATTAAAACCGGCTGGATCCCAAGTGTTCCCCTCGCTCAAAATAAAGCAGAGGGCAGGACTTCAGTGAAAATAAAGTCTCAGGGTGGCACTGAGGGCTGGTGGGCATGGGAGGAGCAGTGCCCCTTCCTTGAGACCTCTGCACCCCGAAGGAGCCTGGCTTTACCAACGGTCTGGGGCCAGGGAAAGCATCAGGGTCAGCAAAGCATCAGGTGACAAAATGCCGGGGACTGAAAACCCCGGGGTGTGGGATGGCGTTTTTGTCCCCCACCCCCGGGGTATCAGCCCGGGGAGCTGGAAGGCGGGGCTGCAGGCTCGCTGTGAAATGAGCGGAGAGGTCCCAGCCCCGGGTGGCACAGAGCGAATTTGCTGCCTCCAGGAACAGATTTGGGTGGAGCTGGGGAAGGGCCAGGCCCTCCTGCCAAAGCGGGGAGAGAGAGCTGTGTCCGGCCGGCCCCGGTGGAACCTCTATCGCTCCTGGCCGGGCTGGAGCAGTGCCCTGTGTCCCACCAGCCCCGGGGCACAGCTCCATCACTCCTGGCCGGGCTGGAGCAGTGCCCTGTGTCCCACCAGCCCCGGGGCACAGCTCCATCACTCCTGGCCGGGCTGGAGCAGTGCCCTGTGTCCCACCGGGAGCGCTGCCCCCGCCTCTCCCCCGGCCCATCTGCGGCTCCTCCTCTGCGAGCTCCGCCACGGCAGCTGCCAGGAGGCTTCAGCGAGCAAACGCTTCACAGCAAAGTGCAACACAACGTTAAATCACGGCTAAAAATATTCCTCAAGAGCTTTATTAGTAAATGCCACAGTTGGTGGTTTGGTTTGGTTTTTTCCTCCCCCCCTCCCTTCTACTGTAGAATGTTGCAGCTCTAGGAACAGCTCTTGACTAAAGTGTCTCTAAATCCCCAGCACCTCCGAGGGCCGGGCTCTGCAGCCCCAGCCCTGCTCAGGAGGATGCCACAAATGCAACTGCCCGGTTACCCTGGGGTTGGTACAAGACCTCGTCCTGCTGCGAGTCTGGTTTAAAACAAACGGGTTCCTCCATGGGTTTTACCTAAATGATGTTTCTTTGCAGGTACGTGAGGGCAAATGCTGTAAATCACAGAATCACAGGAGGATTTGGGTTGGAAGGGACATTTAAGATGATCTCGTTCAACCCCCCTGCCATGGGCAGGGACACCTTCCACTGTCCCAGGCTGCTCCAAGCCCTGTCCAACCTGGCCTTGGGCACTTCCAGGGATCCAGGGGCAGCCACAGCTTCTCTGGGCACCCTGTGCCAGTGCTTTACCACCCTCACAGCCAAGAATTTCTTCCTAGCTTTTAATCTAAATCTCTCCTTTTTTTTGTTCAAAACCATTCCCCATTGACCTATCACTATTTCCACCTGTAAAAAGTCTTTCCTTCCTTTTGATAAGCCTCCTTTAGGTACTGGAAGGGCCTCTAAGGTCTCTCCAGAGCCTTCTCTTCTCAAGGCTGAACAACCCCATCTCTGGCAAGTGGATTTTCAGGCAGTAGCTTTCCTTGGGGTTTAGTTAATGTGGATTTTGGGTTCTGTTGTTCGATTTCTCAGAAATGGGGAGCCCTCAGTGTCCCCTGGAGCTGAGGGCCACTTCTTCATGTCCTTCCCATCCACCTTTTGGCTGTATCTCTGCTACAGACACAGAGCAGAGTATCCATATCCATGCAAAATCCGTGCAAAAAAAGACATCTATCCCCATACCCTAATGCTGAAGGGGAAAACGAGGGGGGAAGCTGTGGATGAAACTATGCACGACCCTCCTCCATCATCCCTCAGCTGCTCCATGCCCAGTTCCTGTGCGAGGAATGCCCGGGAGCGGCGACTCTGCCTTGATCTTCAGAGGAGGAGTCAGGGGATGGGGCTGTGGGAACACAGCACAGATCCCGGCTCTGTTTTGGCTGCAAAAGATCCCTGCTGGCCCAGGAATCATGTGTTGTTTTTAATGACTCTATCACCAAAGGAAAATCTTCAATGACGGCTTTTTTCCCCCCTTTTGTGCCCAGCTCATTACCAGAAGGATCTCCCTCGCTCGCTGCCGGGCTGTGCGAGCAGGACGCCGCTGAACAAACCAGCCTTTTTCTCCCCAATATAGAAGGCGCTTTGATAAAGCGGGGAAACCCTCGGCCAGCAGCGAGGGGCTTTCTGGAAAGGCGCTGCTGCTGCCTTTGGGAACAGCCGCAGGGCTGGCATCTCCAGCCGCGGAGCAGAGCGCTCCCAGAGCTCCAACCTGCGGAGCTGGGCTCTGCCTGCTGCTCCCCAGCGTGGCCGTGTGGGTTTTCCCACCAGAGCTGGAACTGCACCATACAAAACCCCGGGTGGATGTGGGGAAGAGGGGGCAGATCCCAGCTCGGAGCTGGCTGCAGCCTCCCTGCTCCGAGACGTGCGAAATGCCGCGGCTCTTGCCCGCGGGGTGCAGCTCAGAGGACGCCTTTTTGGATGAGCAGCTCTGCAATAAAAAAAAAAAATCTTAAAAAAAAAAGCGTTCTTCCTTTTCTTTTTTTATTTCTTAACACTTCTGGCTCGAGGGCTGTTGTTCGTAACTTGTCAAGATCTTGCCATCGGCGGCTGATTTGTCATCCGCCATAAAATGGAGGATGAGCATCTTTGGTTCAGAACTGGGCCAAGGGAGATGACAGCTCAAAGCAAAATGTGCTTCATCTCGAGATTTCTCCGTGGGCTTCAGCTCCCGGGAAAAGGAGCGGACATTTGGGGTCTGAGTTGCATCACCGCGTTCTGGGGGAGAGCCCTTCTCCTGCTCCGCGTTTGCGACAGCACAGCCCGGTGCACGTTAACCCTCTGCCTGCTGGAGCGGGCTGTGCCGGGCTGATGCTGCCATCACCCTGCCCTCCTCACCGAGCTCTGCAACCTGTCACCCTGGCAGCTGCTAAGATACCCAAATACCACCAAAACACCGTTTTTAAAAAAGAAAATGATACCAGCAATCTTTTTAAAACCCAGGCAAGGAGCTGCAGCGTGAGGGGTGTGCCTTGGCACACCGAAGTTTGGAAGATGAATTATTAATCCTGCCATTCCCGAGCTGCCCGCACATCCCGGGGCTGCGCTCCCCTCCTCCGGCTCGTGTCCGGCCGCTGCTCCGGTGTGCCGGGCACACAGAGCAGCCACAAACTCCGCTAAAAACCATCCCAATCCGCAGGTATTCCATCGCGCTGACACCACCACGAGGCAGCAGGAACTCGAGTTGGAAGCGATAGAATTAAAGCTCCCTGCAAGTAGCTGAATCACTGAGCGTGGAGGCCCAGGCTCGGCAGCTCTGGGGGGCTCCGGGCCCACCCGCAGCTCTGCCCATGGGGGTGCCCCGGGCTGGGGGGGCCACCAAGGGAGCTCTGGATCCAGAGGGGCTCCAAATCCCAGGGAGGGCGCCAGGATGGGGAGGGAGGGCCACGCATGACAGGTGACAGCAGGTTGTGTCCTGCTCAGCGCTGTCCCCTCGGCACCCCCGGCCTCACACCGGGCTGCAGAGCCCCCCGGAGCCCCCCCAGTTCCCCAGCCAGCGGGCGATGAGCCCTGCCCTGCGCTGGCTGTGGGTGCACAGGCAGCCGTGGGCCCAGTTTATCCCCCACAGTGATGTAAAGATGAAGGATCCTCCCTGCCCAGGATGCAAGGATGGCAAGCGAAGCCCCCCGCCCCCACTCCGCCCCCACGGAAGGGTGCAGAGCAGCCAGGTCCCCCTCCCTCTCCATGCAGGAATGCGAAGTGACAGCACACACCCCCCCTCCCCAGCGCGAGGATCCGAGAGGCCCGGAGCACCGCAAATGTGCCGAGCGGTG
>VZTZ01045089.1:1573708-1596451 GCA_013400955.1 Drymodes brunneopygia | reverse complement strand
GCATCCACAACTCCTTCGGGATCCTCTACATGATGCTGCAGAGCGACCTGGGCGAAGGCGAGAAGGACCCGGCGCTAGAGTTTAAAACAGGTATGGGCTCCACGGCCCCTTCCCCGGGCCGGGCAGGGCGGGCGGGGGTGCGGGAGTGGAGCGGGGATGCCCGAGCGGAACGGGGAAAGGTGCGGCGGCGCGGCCGGCGCTGCCTCCCGGAGCTGGAAGCTCCTCGGCTGTGTTGAGCCTCGATTGCTCCCTGCCCCCTCTATCCTCGTAGCCGTGGCTATATTTATCTCCGACAGCATCATGTGTTTCTAAGCTCCGATGTACTCAATTAAAAGTAATTCGGGTGAAAAACACGCCCTTAGCTTGTCCTGCCGGTGTGTCTTGGGGTGAAGCAGAGCAGCGCCGGTGAATCAGCTGCTGGGTGTGAGCCACCCCCTCTAGTTTTCTTTATTATTGTTCCATTTTGTGGGTTTTCAAGCTTTCTATCTGGCTGCCGTATTGGCCGGGGGTGGCTGCAGGAGAGCATCTGCCCGGCTGCCACGCTCCGTCCGAGCCGTGTCCATTCACTGGGACAGCCGGCACAGGGCAGGGCTGGCAGCGCCGCCTGCACGGTCACTCCGAGGGCGGCGCGGGGTCTCCGGCACTGAACATCCCTGAAAAGCAAGATCCATGGGCTGCTTCCAGCTGCGTGTTTTGGTAGGACCGACAGGCCCGGCCAGGATGCAGGCTGGGTAGGGTTAACGTGGAGAAAAGGGATGTTTCTTGCTGCCAAGTTGAAGTAGACTTGGCAGGGGGACACCAGCCTGCTGGCGCAGTGGTCCCAGCTGGACGCCGGTGTTGGGAGGCTCAGCCTTGCCCTAGGTCCTGCTGTCCTCCTTGGGAGATCATGTCCATCCCTGTGATGGACACCCGTGGCCCACCTTGCTCTCATCTGCCAGGTGGAGAGGAGCCCTTGATGCTGAGGGAACCTGCTCGTGGTGCTGTCCTGGCTCTGGATGGGACATGGGCAGCAGCCAGGAGCCAGGAGTGTGCTGGGGAGAGATGCGTGCCAGGGGTGTGTGAGGACCTTCAAGCCCTGTTTTGGGGAGCAGCGCTGCCCGCGTTCCCTCCCTCAGCTGGCGCGCGGCCGGCGAGTGCGGCGGGGAGCGCGCCAGGATGAAATTCATTATGGGACCCACCACATCTACACTCCCAAATTAACTCCGTGATACTCTTACCAGGGAAACAACGCCACTGTGTAATTACGGGCAGTAACGGAGTGCCACAGAGAGCTGCGGATGTGTGGCCAGTCGTAATTAGGGTGATTGATGGGCTGGGAGTGTGTGTGTGTTGTGTGTGCGCGCGTGTGATGCCCAGGAAGCTCATAGTGTAGCTCTCAGTTTCCTGCTGCCTGTGATTGCATCTAGAAAGCCTAAGGCAGGGCTCTAAAGGTAGAAGCGGTAACAAAAGAAATTAAATACTGCAAGTTCTGGTGGTTATAGGCTCTGTGGCCAAGACAGAGGTTGTAAGAGTCAGCATCTGCCTCTTGCTCCTGCCATCTATTTATTTAAGGCTGTGACCACACGGAGGCCTCGAAAAAGAAAGGCGTGTGGGTGTGTGAGGTTGAACCCGGGCTGGGTAATTAAATTGCCTGGGTGACGAATATATGCATTTTGGTCTGGGTGCTTAATGAAGAGGCCGTTAGGAAAGCCCTGCCGAGCTGTGGCTCCGAGGCTACGGTGCCGAGGATGGTGATGGAGCCCATCCACGGCACCTCTGGGGCTGCAGCTGCACTGGCTGGGGCTGAGGGCAGCGGGGTGCAGCCCGGGGCCCCCCTCCAGCCCTTCTTCCCTCACTCCCACCCCTCCCCGCTCAGCATTGCATAATTTCCCCGCGGCGCTCGTTTGCGTGCAAACATAATCAGGAAAATATCGGAGCTCCTTTCCAAGCGCTAAGTGATGTGGCCTTCCTGAAAAGACCGGTGCTGTCTGTTTGTCCTCCGACGTCACTCTGAGCCTGCCAGCTGCAGGCAACAGCCGGACCCCAGGGCGCCCCTCGTCCCCCGCCAACCTGGAGCAGGTTGGGAGGACGAGGATCCGCTCCCCGTTCCGACAGCGGCATCCAGTATGGCTGTGTGCACGGCTCAGCCTTTTGTGTCTGCTCTTAAACCTCCTCCAGGTCTCAGGGAGGTGGGTTTGTATCAAAGAGGGGGCTTGGAGGCAAAATGGGGAGTAATGCTGTCAGCGGGGCAGGCATCCCTTTAAAAATAGGGTTCTGTTTATGCAGAAGCGGGTGCTAGTCGGCACTGAACAATAGCCGCCCCGGCTATAATTATCAAGGTTTATTTCTTGTTTGCATTGGTCACGTTTTCTCGCGTTTGATCTTGAGAAGCGCAGGATCCGTGGAGTTCAGGTCTGGGGTCAGGCTTTGAAAACAAACCCTGTGGCAGCGATGCATCGAATGCATAGGCTCCTCTCTTTAAAGAAATATACTGTGCTGCCTATGTCAACAAGCACGGCGGGCTGGGGCGGGCGGGCTGTGCGACCACCGCGTGCCCCTTCCCCGCGGGACACCGGGGCCTGTGCGAGGCACACTCTGTGCTTTCGGGTTTGTTTTCTTGCGGGGGGAGTGGAGGAATGCTGAGACCGGAATAAAAAAAAAATTAATAATATATGTGCGAGCACTCAGCCAGGAAAAAAAAAAAATCCAGCTTTGCTGGAGAGGTGTTGAGTGATGCTCGAGGGTGTTTGCTGGGAGATGAATGGTGACGTTTCGCTCCGGTTGTACGGGGCGCATTCCGGTGCTGAGGGATCCGTGGCTGTCCCGGTGCTGGTCCCACAGTGAGGGCTGACACTGAGTCAGGGGCCAGATGAGCTGTCGCAGCACACTGATCTGCCCCAGCTCCAAAGGCCCTCCTGGGTGGCAGCACAGTCCTGGTGAGCATTACCTGGGCATTGACCCTCTGACATCAGTAAGCTTGGATGCTGCCCCAACCCTGGAGAGGGGACCACAAGGTGACCTTGTCCCTGACAAGGGCTGTGTCCTCGGCCAAGGGGCCACCTGAAGGTCCCAGAGGGTGCTTCGGCTACCTGGGCAGAGCCAGGAGAGTGACACATCTTGTTCCTCCAAATATATGCTTGGTGCCATGCCCAAGATCTGGAAAGTCCTGGTGGGACAGCCTGCAGAGGCACACAGATTTTGGTTGTTTTTTTTTTTTAAAAAGGATCTATTTATCTTTTTCATGTCCCCTCCTCCTCTTTGTGTCAATATCCCAGGTATAGATTAACTCCCTTCGCTTAATATTTAATGTTTTGGTTGCTGGAAATGGGACTGAAAGCATTGGGAGAAATGGCCTGAGGAGCTGTTCTGGTTTGGCTGCAGCTCCTCTGAGTGCATCAGCCCTCTGATCCGTGTGCAAGAATTTGGGGTGCAACTTCCCCCCTTAAATCCAGCTCCAGACAGGGAGCAGAGGCTGCTGGGGCTCCCTGTGTTTAGGGAAGCTGGAATGGTGCATGGACCTCAGTCCTTCACTGACCAGACCCTGAGGCCAAGGCAGGGCTGATGTTGCCTTTATTCCTGAATTCCACCTGATTTGCTGGGGAATTTCTTTGTGCTGATTTCACATCCTTAGGACAGGTGAGCACAGGTGGAAAAGGCTGTTTTTACTCCAGCATTGTAGTGAAGGCTTGGTAAGAAAGGGTGAGCTTGTTTTTTTGGAGAAAAGAAAGCATTTCAGTGCTAACAGTCACATGAAAGAGGGGGAGGAGAAGCCATGGACTCCTCTCTGTGCTGAAGAAGATTCCGTGGGTGGGTGAGCGTGGCTGGAGCTTTAGGAGCTGGGAAGAGAAATCCCAAGGTCAGAGTAAATCACAGAGTGCTTTGGGTTTGAAGGGACCTTAAAAATCACCACATTCCACCCCCTGCCGTGGGCAGGGACACCTCCCACTATCCCAGGGTGCTCCAAGCCCTGTCCAACCTGACCTTGGATCCCTTCAGGGATCCAGGGGCAGCCACAGCTTCTCTGGGCACCCTGTGCCAGGACCTCCCCACCCTCATAGGGAAGGATTTCTCACCAATATCCCATCTCTCCCTGCCCTCTGGCAGTGGGATGCCATTCCCTGTGTCCTGTCCCTGTCCAGCTCTCTTCGACCCCCTTTAGAGCAGGGGGATAAGCCCCTCCCTCAGTCTGCTGCCCACGTTGCCTTGATTGCAAGAGGCATTGGAAATTATCTCAAAATTGTGATTGGGTCATTGTCCATCACTGGCCTTTTGGAGGCTCCCATCTCCTGAAGGTGACACTGTGGTTGTCACCTTCTTACCCAAGTCTGCAGGATTTGGAGCTTTTATGAATTACCAGGGTGCTGTGCTGGCCATGTTTCACAGCTTTGTTGGCTGAGGGTGCCGTGGACCTCAGCATTCCTGGGGCCTCTCCTGTGTCCATCCGGGTTTCCAGCCCTGCTCTAACCCCATGGAGCCATGCACTGACACCAACAATATTTACACAGGCCAGATGGGGATGTAAATCCAGCAAAAAAGAGATAAAAAAGACGTTTTTATTACCTTGCCCTGCCAGCTGGGGAGTACAAAGGGCACCAGGGAGCTTTCCCAGATTTCCTGGGGGTTTCCCATGGTGGGAAGCCAAAGTGCCAGCACCAGGCTGTGCCCCAGCTCAGCTGCCTCTGTTTTGAGAGTTTGTGACTGCAGGGAAAAGGGGGAGTTTTAGAGGAACTGGGGTTTTGCCTGAGCTGATTGCAAGGTGCCGTGTGAGATAAAGCAGCCTGAAAAGCAAACAAAGCCCAGTCATGTTGTTAAACCTGGTTCTTGGGGCTGTCGGGAGCGATTAAGGTTATTAGGAGGCCGGAGTGCTGTTTCTAAGGGAGGTTCTTGTTTTTCAAGACTGCAGGGGCCCTCTCAGCCAGCACATTTGCCATTTTAGTGGTTTTTAATTGACTTTTAAGTGTCCTCCACCAGCCAGCCAAGAAGATGTAAAATTGTATTTCCTGGTGGCCATTGTCCTCGAGTGGTGGCAGCTCCTGTGACCTCGCTGTGGCCCATGAAGAAGTGGGACGTGGAGTTGTGCAGTTGGTTTGGAGTTTTTTGGTCCTTTCAGTTGCAACTAAATGGACAAAACCACCCCCACTTTGTGGGGTTTGGATCATGGGTTAAACTTTGAAGGTGCTGAGTTGCAGCTCCGTCACTGAGACTGGGCTGGGACCAGGATGAGGATGAGGATGAGGATGAGGATGAGGATGAGGATGAGGATGAGGAGGGATTGGAGTGTGAAGGGGACAGTGCTGCAGGTCACAGAGCTGGGATGGATGTGGTGGCACAAGGTGACAATGGGGTGTGATGCACTGCCAGGTTGTGGGGCTGCAAAGGAGCCACTTCATTTCCTGTCTTGGGGAGAAATCCACGAGTTTGACAAGTCCCCTTTAAATTTCCTTCAAACCCCTGAGCAGCTGGAAGCTGCCCATCAGCTGGGATGGTTCACATCCAACACCTTAAAATAGACCTGACCCGTCAGGTTGGGCCAAACCCCAAACTCCCAAGCTGGGAGGCGCCGCTGACCTCGCTGCAGTGCCTGGGGCTGGCTCTGCATAGCTCAGGTGGGCGTTGTCACCTGCCTGTGCCCCTGAGACAGCTCCTCTGGCTCTCCCCCTCCTTATCCACAGTCTCCAGACACGTCTGTTCACAGGGATTATCCCACTTACGAGACAGCACCATCAATCCATCCCATCCCACCACGGATCAGTCTTCCGCGTGGTGGGGACCATCAGAATCAGTGGATGTGCAGCCCAGGGCACCAAATTCCCTGCAGGGCAGTTTGGGGAAGGAGGAATTACCTGGGTTTCCATCTCCCAAGGCTGATTTTGTATCCCATGGTGTGCACAGGGGAAGATCCCTGGGTGGCAGCAAAGCAGCCTTGCTCCTGCCGTGCTGGCAGGGAGGTGACCCTGGAGGGACGGTGGCACTGCCGCTGTGCCTGGTGGGATTTGGCACCACCTGGGTATGAACCCAGAGCAGCCTTTTGCTGTTTTATCCCAGTCCTTCCTGGGGACCCCAGGCAGCGTGGCAATGCCAGCAGCAGGGGGACAGTGTGGCTGGGGGAGGTGACACGCGGCTGTTGGGGACATTGGCAGTGTTTGGGTTGGTGCCACAGGCACTTCCAAAGCTGTGCCCCCTCACTGGAAACAAACGAGGCTCCACCCTGACTCATGGAATAGGTTTGAAAAGGCCTCCTAAGATCACTGAGTCCAACCACATCAGGGTTCTGCCCACTGCTGGCTGCAGTCCGGGTGCCATACGGAATTTCTGGCACATCACCAAATACCTCGATCTCTCCCACTCACTTTTTTTGGAATGATCACCCTTCAGGGGTTTCTCATGAGCGGGTCAGAGCAGGGGGCAGGATGCCTCCCAGCTGAGACAGAGGCCACGCTCCCCCATCTTGCAGCCAGTGTTTTCCCTGAGGAATCCCTTTTCCCTGGATCTCTACAAACTTGAGCCCGTGCATCCCATGGCATCACCACGGCAATGGGCAGCCAGAGGACTGGGCGCCAGCACAGCACATGTGCAAATACACTGCTGCACCCATTCCAGAAGGGATTTGTTGGGTTTTCCCTTCCTCTTCCTCGAAGGATTGATCATTCCCTATTGCCAGGGAAGGAGATGCTGCCCTCTGGCATCCAGCCCTGCGGAAGAAGGCCTGGTGGAGCGGTGTGTGCCAGGCTGGGCATGGCCAGGGGCCGTGCCCGGCTGTCCCGCCGGGCGTTGCCGTGCCCGCCGCGGGCACCGCAGCGCTCGCTCCTCCGCGGGCCCTTTCGGCGCATCCACCCCGAGACAGTCGGGGCGGTTGCAAAACCCACATGACGTGCGCCGGGAATTGCTGCAACACGCTCGCAAGGCGAGAGCCATTCCAGCCTCTCCCCGGCACCTCGCACAACAGGTCCTGCCAGCTCCGGGGCCGGCGGGACGCGGCGCTGCCCGCTCGCTCTGCCCGCCCGGGGCTCCGGCGGCCGCTCCGGCCTCCCTCGGATGCGCCCCGCGGGCAGGGCGGCACAGCCCTGCATTCCACCCGCACGTTTGCAGGGTTTTCCCCCGTCCCCGCCCTTGCCCTTCTAGTTGTAGATCCCTCAAAAATTACCTGACGCACCAGCTTGCCCCTGTCCCCTGAACATCCTTCGAGAGCTGGAGCGGAGTGAAACACGGGGGGAAGAGCTGCCGGGTCACCGACCTGCGCCCGTGGCGAGTTGTTGTGCGGGAACTCATCTTGGGCCTGCTTGGCAGCTGTGCTGTGCCGTGCCGTGCCACCCTCCGTGCGAGGAGCAGCCCAGCGTGCTCTGAGCATCCTCCCGGCCTCATGTGGGATCACCGAGAGGAGGACGGCAGCCCCAGCACCCCTTTGCATGCCCCAGGGGCGCTCCCCCTCGGGGATATCCCGTTCCTCCATCCCCGAAGGCAGAGGAGCATTGCACCACACTGCTGCACCGGCAGCTCCCGGTGCCGTGTCCCCGTGCAGGCACCCCAGTGCCGGGGGGGGAGGGTGTTGTGGGGTCAGTGCTGTCAGCGGCGTGGTTTTGGGAGAATCTGGTTTGCAAAACCTCACACTGGAGGAGACGAGCTCACCGAACCCTGCTCCTTCGCATCTTTGGGATTTTTTTGGCTCTGAGTTTGGATTTAGCAGCTCATTATGGGTTTATTAAACCCACCTGGGCTCACTTTGCCGAGCCAGGGTTGGACAGGGCTTTGAGCAAGCTGGCCCACGGAAGGTGTCCCTGCCCATGGCAGCGGGGTTGGACCTGGATGGTCCCTTCCAACCCAAAGCATTCCACGATTCCCTGCAGAGCAGCTGCCTCTCCCGGGTCGGGCAGCCCCGCGTGCTCCGGAGCGGCTCAGGCTCCGAGCATGGGCTGACTTGTTGGGGTTCGCCCCGGGCAAACACCGGGGCCCTTCTCAGGGAGGAGAAACAACCCTACCACAGCGCCTGCAGCCAAGGAACCTGCTCTGAGCACCCACCCACCACCCCCCCCCGGGGACCAGCTGGGATGGGCACCCCAGGGCACACAGCCACTCTGTACAGTGGCTTTTTTCTTGGTCATCTCACACCAGGCACCAAAACAAAGCTTTTGTTTCAAGCTCTTGGCCTTAATCTGTCCATCCTGCAGATCCTGTAAAAAGGAGGCAAAATCCCTCCCTCTCAGGGGGATGTGGATGTTTGCCAGGGAGTTGGAGGGGTTTTTTTGTGCAAACCCTATGCAAAGCACGGGGAGCTCAGTAAATAAACCTGGAGCCCTGGTTTATTCCCACCGAGGTGGAAATCACATCTGATGGCAGCTCCTTCCATGGTGAGGATTGTGCCTCCCGTGCTCCGTCTGATTCGAGTCCTATGGAAAAGTATCATCTGTGATTAAAGATTGCCAGTAATTACATAATGGGTATGCACCAGATGATGCCCAGACAAGCTCCCTCCTGGGATTTCCCAACTTTTGGAGTGTTTGCAATCATCCTAAACAGCTTTCTTCTACCAGCGGGGGGTAATTATTGATTTTATGGCAGCACCCGTCGCAAGGCTCAGCAGTGGCACTGTGGTCACCAGAGCTGGGCTGTGGCCACCCTGCCTGCCCTGATAGCTCTGGGGCATGGTCAGGCACAAGAGATGCATCCCTCAGCCTTGCAATGGCACTAAAAGTGTAATAAAATGAAGGGGAACAAAAAAATAAGAGAGTAGAACTGCTTTTTGGCTGTGCTGGCAAAGCGAGCAGAGCGTGTGCTGACGCCGTGGCCGGTGACGAAAAGGCAACGTCAGGATGTTCTTGATGGTGGGCCAGCTATTAATCCGTGCATTTCAGCAAAACCCAGTTTGTTTCTTGAGATTTGTGGGAGCGGGGACAACTGGGGGTGTGGGGAGCTTGTCTGGGATTAAACCTGCCTGAGAGCCAAGCACGCAAGGCTCGCGAGCCCGGGGAGAGCTTAATTAAAGTCAACGGAGAAGCGTTTCCAAGAAAATAATACGGGGTTCTTAAACGGGATATTTTCGTTCTGGGCCCAGAACATCTCCTTTTCCCTCTTCCGTGTCAGCTTTAATAAAACGAAACGAGATCTCCAAGAAAAACAAATTGGAGCTCTTAAAAGGCGCTGCGGAGATAAAAATCAGTAACAGTGTTGCTGGTAACACCTTGGGTTATTAAAACGGAAAGAATGCTAACGATGCAAATCGCATGGGCCTTTCTTGTGGCTGCTCCCCGGCGGGAGCCTGCCCGCCCTGCCCCTCACCTGGCCCCCGGGCTGGGGCTGCAGGGCCAGGGGGGCTTTGCCCTTCTCTGGCCAGGGGGATTGGAGTGTTTTTGGGAAATGCTCGCATAGGGGGAATTTTGGAATTTTCTCTCCCAAGGTTCTGGTGACAGCTCCTGGGATCAAGAGCAGTGCTGAGGTCAAATAGTAAAAGGTTTGGGAAGATGCAAGGATCAGGATTCAGGGAATACCAAACTTAAAAGCTGAAATCAGGGTTGGTGCTGTTGGGAAGATGCCACAGCCCAACAGAGCTCCCTTAGAGGTCATGAACATGTGGATAGAAATACAAAATTGGGCTTTTTATGGCCCTAGAGAGGCTGGGTGTGGCTTTGCTCCTCATGCCGAAGCACCCCAGTGGAAAACTGGAGTCACCTCCTCTAAATGCAGTGCCCCAATCCCACTGGTACAGATCCCACTCTGGAGGGCTGCTCTCACAGTGCCCTGGCCCCTGGCAGGCTCTCCCAGCTGCCTGGCCTCGTGTTGCTCCCCAGGATGCTGGAGCAGGGATGTGGGAAGGGCTGGGGGAGTCGCTGGTGGAGTTTGGTCCCTCCACCAGCCAGAGTGGACTGAGAGCTCTCTCTTTCAGTGCTCCCATCCCAGCCAGGGCTGCCCATGCCCTGTTTGGGAGCTGGGGATGGCACTGGGGCAGTGCCCAGGCACAGGGGTGATGCTGCTGCCCCAGGTTTGGAGGGACAAAGCTGCTGTAGGGCCCTGTATGTCCATCTGTCCATCAAAGCAGGAGAATCCTTTTGGACAGGGTGGCTTTAAAATGCCCAGGGTGGTGCAGTGGAGGCCAGCTCCTGCTTTGCTGCTGTGCCCAGCTGCATCAGATAAGGCAATTACAGCTTTATCACTTAATTGCAGAGGATATTAATAGGAGTGGTATCAGCATAGGCCGTTGCTAAGGAGGGAATATTGGCAGTGTTGGGTTCTTATCTTATTTATTTTCAGTATAAATTCATTGAAATCTCAGCAATGCTGAGGGTTTGAGGTCTGTGCAAGGCTCCTCCTGCATGTTTCCCACCATTCCCCTGTCCGGGGGAAAACTCAGCATTAAATAAAAGCTGTGCTGACTGCCCTGATGCCAGGAAAGCTTCTCCAGAGTCGATGAGAACCCAGCCTGGGAGGGAAAGGGGTGAGGACTGACAGGGATGTTGTCAACAACTTTGTGGACAGCTTCTCCCTTGCACCTTGGGAATGAGATTTCCATGCCTTGCAGGTTTTTCCTGTCCCGTTCAGCAGGTGTGGGGTGCACACTCACAGCTGCACGAGGGCAGGGGGCTGATGCTGGGGAGGACAGCTGGGAATGAATCCTAAAGCCCTTTGCACCAGGCGTTTCCCCTCTCAGCGTCACGTGCGAAATGCTCCATCCCTGCCCTGGAGCCCAGATGGGAAAATGAACATTTTATATTTGGCAACTCTGTCGCAGCCTGCTGGGGTGGTGTGGGAGAGGTGAGAGACATTGGCTGCAATATCCAGAGCTCTGCTTGTCTCTGACTCACGTGGTCCCAGTTTTCCACTGTCCCTGTGGAGCCATCAAGGAGGCTGAGCACTCCCAGTCAGGATTTGGGGCATTTCCCCACCCAAACTGGCCTGGCTGGTGCTTTTCTGCCTTGAGAGTGGGGATTTGCAAGACCCAGGGTGGGTTTCTCCCCAAGAACTAAGGTTTTGCCTTGCTTGTCCTGATGTCTGCGGGGTCAGGTGATAAAAACTCAGGTGATCTGGAGGCAAGGGATGGTGTCACAGGCTTGTAACTGGGAGAGCTAAAATGCCCTTGGGATCTGCATTTTAGGAGAGGACATTTATTAAGGGAAATTCACATAAAATCCAGTGTGTTGCCCAAAGCAAAGAAATCATGGCAGATTTTTTTAAAAAGCTGTTTAGACTCTGCCCTGCTTCAGTTCATCAACCAAAGCGTGAACCAAAGAGCCTGGAGAGGAGGCACTTCAGGACCTGCTCTGACCCCTGTGCCTGGCTGTTAACTCCTGCTGGCCCATCCTAATCTCCATCTGGAGATGAGATTAGCCCCAGTCTGGTTTTCTGAGCTCGTTTCCTTCCCTTGGGACAGCATCCTCCCAGCCCCAGGGTTCCCAGCCCCACCATCTGCAGCCTCCCCCCGCCATGGTTTGTGTTCCACTGGCCTCATAAACAAAAATGACGCAAAAAAACCCCCACAAAAACAGTTTTTACAGCAGGCAGAGTATTTCTACTCTACAAAGGCGGTTGTTTAGATTTTTATTGCCGGACGAAAGAGATAAAAAACAACCCTAAAAGCTGTTGAGAAGACGATGCGAGGCAGAGCAGCGTGGAGAGCGATGTCTCTGAGGGCTTTAATGTTTCCTCTGCTTCCGAAGCAGGAATCAGCGATTGCAAAATGCCCGGCATTGCCGGGTGATTCCAGCCCCTGGCCACGCGCCGACACTTTGTGCAGCAGATAATTCCTGCTTTATCACCCGACAAAGCTTCCCCTGAGCGCTGGAGCTCGGGAGGATGATGAAGAAGCGAGCGAGCAGGATGTGGGGCCGGCGTGGAGGCTGCAGGTTGTTGGCCGGGTTCCCCATTAGTCAGGGTGACGAGTCGATCTCCTTTCCCATTTTCTTATGAATGAATCAGTTTTGGCTCGGCCCGATGGTCAGACTGGTTCAACGAGAAGCAGCTGGTATGAGCCTCGTTAGCAGAGGAGACAAAAACGAGCCTCTCCCCGGCTCTGCAAACTCCGTGTGATCCCGACAGGCCCGCGGCTGCCAGGGCTGCCAGCGGCACTGCCGGGGCTCGGCTCCTCCAGCCCCGTGCCCTCTCTCCCCCGTGCCTCTCCCAGCTCCTGGGCACGCTGGAGCTTCGCGGACACTTCAGACCCAGAGTGGATGCACACAGGGTCCTGCATCCCGAGCCTCCTGCTCTCCAAGTGCATCAGTGCTGCAGCAGGGGTGTTTTTAGGGGACAATTTCAGATCCAGGTTGCCTGTGGTTGATGTGGGGAGCACAATTTGGTTCTATTTGCTGTTCCACTCAGAGTCAGTCCTTGGCCATGGAAAATGCTTGATATTTTGCCACAACTTCAGTTGGGATTTGGGAGCCCTTCCTGCCCGGGGAAGGGGCACAGGGGATGTGTGGCTGCCCCTGCCCAGCCCTGTCATGAGGGTTTGCTGGGTTGTCACTGCTCTTCCCTTCATTTCACCGCTCTTCCCTTCATTGTTGGCACCCAGCACCCCTGTCCTGCTCTGCCTGTCCCTAATGCCACCCCATGAGCCTGTGCCAGCTCCCTTGGGAAGGGGTTGCCCCGTGCCAGGATCACTGCAGCGGCTGAGGAATGTGATGATGCCTCGGGAGCAGCATCCCCAGGGCGGGCTGGTGTCCCCCAGCACATCCCCATGGATCCGTGCTGGGCAGGGCAGAGGGGTTAGACCCACCCCAGGCTCGGGGCTGTGCATTCCAGGGCTGTCCCTGGTCCCTCACATCCCTCCATAGCCCAGAATCCTGTCAGGCTCCAGCTCCACGCTGCTGCATCCTCCCAGCGCCTGCTTTTCCCTTTGCCCCTGACCATGGATGGGCAAAGTGGGAGCTCAGGCAGCTCAAGACAAGCCTGGGGGCTGCGGGGTGTGTTCCCTACAGCAATCCCACCCCTGGCACCTGTAGGACAGGGTGAGTTCTGTAGGGACAGGGGCAGTTTTGATTCCCACCCCCACCCCAAAAATCCGTATTTCCATGGGGAGGAAGAGGAGGCTCCCTGGCCACTGAGATGGGGTGTGTGGCTTCTAACCCTGACTCGCAGGACCCAACCTCACCCAGTAACTGCCAGAAGCCTTCATTAACCTGCCCTGTTGTTTATTCCCATTTCAAAGCCCTTGATGCAGCAAAAAGCGAATGCATTTCCCCAGGAAAGCACATTAATGTTTCACCTGCCTGCAGAGCCCTTTGCTACCGGGGGCACTTGGAGCGGTCAGGGCTGTCCCCAGCTCCCCTCGGTCTCGTTAAACATTGTGTGGCTCCGAGGGAGCCCTGCCTGTGGCTGGCGTGTGGGCTCAGTCCCTCGGGGGCTTGGGTTTTAATTTGTATGGAGATGTGAGTGTGTGCACAGATCCACACCGGGGTATTTATGGGTGTGGATGGCGGATCCCCATGCGAGGGGCAGCAGCAGGAGCTGCAGGGCTCGGGGCCGGGTTCCTGGCATGCTGATGGGAAGCACGGGGCTCTGAACCCGGCGCCTTGGCCGTGGCTTCCCCTCCTGCCCGCAGCACCGAAGGGCAGGGCTGGCCCTTCCCCGAAGCCACCCGGCGTCTGAAAAACTTTCAAATGAGAGCAGGTCAGCCAAAAGTGACAGCCCGTTGGCAAAGGGGTGTAACCTGCTTCTTGCTGGGCTTAAAAAAAAAAATAGATAAAATACTAGTGGTTTTCACTTTGCTTTAGCGATCAGATTTGCTTAATGACAGCCTGGTCTAATTTTTCTGAGACCTCCAGTTGTTTTCAAATGTGGTCTTTAATGTAAGGAAGCTCCAAGAGATTAAAATCACATGGATATTTTACCCTTCTCTTGCCCTCTGGGTGTCTGCTTTAATGATGATACACAAGTGTTGTGTCATCTGGGGATCTTTTTCCTGGTCTGTAGGCTCCAGGAGCTCTATCCAAAGGAACTGGTGTCTGTGCTGCACACCCAGGGGAAACTCTCCAGCACTGGGGCAAGAAATAATTTCCTGATGGCCATCAGGAGCAGAGCCCAGATGTTCCACCACGGAGCTGTTTTGTCCCACAGACACTGTGTGAGCCCAGGATGACTCTGTGCCTGCCCCGAGGCTCTGCTCAGCCTCCTTAAAAACAGCTTTTCTTCATTTATTTTGATTTTTAAAGATATTCTCTCAGCAGAGGAGGCTCCCCAGTGTGGTCAGTAATCACCTCATGTCCCTCATGCCATGGGAGGGTTGGGCCTGAGGCTGAGCCCTGGGACAGTCTGGGGAAGACGGGAGAGCTGAGGTGGAAGAGGCCTTGGAGGGAGGTGTTACCTCCTTTGTGAGTGAACCTTGGGGGCAAAACAGCTTAAAAGCCAAAAAATGGCCCAAAAATGACCCTGGCACAGCCTGGGGAGGGGCCTGGAGAGCACCTGGAGCAGCCACCAGGATTTTCCCTTTCATATTTCCACCCCTGTGCATGTCAGGTGTTGGGCAGACTTTGTCTTTGGGGAAATCTGGGCTGTGTTGGGTGGAAGTGAATCAGTAACATAACTGAAATATTTCGGGGGTGGGCAGCTCTGCCCGGGTGCCACAGGGGAGGAATCCCAGCCCTCTCCATTTTGGGGTTTTTGCTCCAGTGGGGCTGAGGCTGAGGTTGACACAGCATTTTTTTCCTCTGGAGCTTGGAGGGCTCTGGGGAGCAGCTCTGGGTGGGGGGTGCCAGGGGGGTGATGCCATGGGGCAGAGCCAGCAGTGCCAATGGAGCATGTGGTTGGCACTGGGAAAAACCCAGGGATGCTTTCTTCCAACCTCGCTCATCCTGGGGGTGCCCTGGCCTTGGCTGATGGGTGTTTGAGAGGTTTGGCTCTTCCCACATCATCCCCAATCCCATCCCCATCCCCATCCTCATTCCCATCTCACAGGATAATAGAATCACAGAATATCCCCGAAGGGACCCCCAAGGATCATCCAGTCCAACTCTTAGACCTGCACAGGACACCCCAACAATCCCAGCCTCTGCATCCCAAAATGCTCCTGGAGCTCTGGCAGCCCCAGGGCCGTGCCCATTCCCTGGGGAGCCTGGACAGTGCCCACCACACTCTGGGGAAAGAACCTTTCCCTGATATCCAACCTAACCCTCCCCTGACACAATTTCATGTCATCTCCATCCCTGTTTCCATCTCCATCCCTGTTTCCATCTCCATCCTTATCCATCACACAATGGAAAAGGACTGGTAATGAACTGTGTTCTCTGCCTAGGGACAGGTTGCAAAGTGATGCTTGGAAGTTTTGCACCAGGGAAGGTGTTGGTTGGGAGAAATACTGGAGTTCAAGACTGGCCCTTGTCTAGAGGAAGGTACAGATAGATATTAAACACCCTGGAGGGATTGAAAAGGCATGTGGACGAGGCATGTGGGGACATGGTTTAGTGATGGGCTTGGCAGGGCTGGGTTAACAGTAGGACTCAATGGTCTCAGAGGGCTTTTCCAACCTAAAAGAGTCCATAATTCTATGATTCCAAGACTGGAGATATCCACCACCAGAGGGTTTGGAGGAAAAGGCTGTGCAGAAATCTGCCAGGAGAAGGCCGCAGATGTCCTGCAGTGGCAATTATTTGTCTAAAAACCAGTGCCTGGGCGGGTGAGGAGCTGTGGCCAGGGCTCCTGGGCTTGGTGTCCAGCCTGCTGGGACTCTCCCCTTAATGCTCAAGGCTGGCAAAGGGCTGGAAGTATTTTTCTTTCTGAGTATCCCTTAATTAGCTGAAAGGGAAGGCTGTCAAGTACCCAACTGGGAAGGAAAAAGATCTCCGTGAGCCTGTGACCAGCCCAACATTTCGCTTCCATTTATTTTCCCTGACTTCTTTGTTTTCCCCTTTGAAGAAAAGGGTGTTTTTCTCTTTCCTTTCACTTAACTGCTATTTATTTGCTGGTAAGTGGAAGGAATTCAGCTGGGATCAGGCTGGCTCCTGCCAGCGACTGGAGTTGGAAAGTTTCCGTGGGGGAGATGTAAGAGCAGAGCAGGGGGGTTGTTTTCCACCCGCCGCCAGCCCTTGCTCCGCGGGTCCCTGGGTCCCAGCCAGCCAGGTTGCATGGGTTTAATTCTCCTTTTTTTGCTGGGATGTTGACAAGTGCCCATGGGAGTTGTGGTGGGAGGAGTGTGGAGCTGGGCCGCAGGGTTTCTTCTTCTCCTCACTCTTAATGGGAAACAGAAGATGGCTTGGGAGAAATTTGGCAAAGAGGGGAACTTTTCTGTCTCTTCCAGCTTGGAAAAAAGCATCCTTTCTCACCCCTGTCTCACCGCAGAGGAGGAGGGCTCCCAAACACAGCCCAGGAGGGGCTGGTGGGAGGGGGGCAGAGGAGGCAGAGAGTGCCCAGTGATTTCACAAGGGTGGAGCAGCCTTGGACCACCAGCTTTGTTTTAGGAGCCGAGCCCAAGCTGCCTCCCACTGGTTGCCAGGATCCATCCCATCTTCTCCCCAAGGCATCAAGGGATGCCCCAGGTGCTCTCACCCTGAAGCAATGCTGGGGATTTTTGGGGATGTCACATGTAGATGGAGACGCAGTGGTGGATCAGTGCTGGGCACTGGCTCCTGTAGGGATGCTCGTGGCTGGGACATGAACCCCTGACCTTGGCATGGAGAGCTCTGTTGGCTTTGCCCCTCATCCCGGCCTGTGAGCCAGCGCTGCTTCACCGTCTGCTCCGAGCTGTGCTGGCCAGGAGCCACAGCTCCATGTCCTGGGGATCACAGGGCTGGCCAGGAGCCATGGCTCCATGTCCTGGGGATCATAGGGCTGGCCAGGCTGCTCCAGTGGGAACCATGGCTCTGTGTCCTGGGGATCACAGGGCTGGCCAGGCTGCTCTGACTGGGAAAAGCCATGGCAGCCACTCACGTGGGGGAGCTGGCAGGACAGGGATTGAGGTGCTCTTAGAATCACACTCCAGCCCTTTAGGACTTCCAGGTGTGTCCCAAAAGTGGCAGCACCCTTCCCCCTTCCATCCCTCCCTTCCCCCTTCCATCCCTCCTGCCCTGTTGTGAGACAAGCATTGGGGTGAATTCCTGAGGCCCCACCACCCCGGTCCCTCAGCTGCACTGTCCTCCCAGCTGTCTGCAGCTACAGGAACTTGTTACCAGTACAAAGCTGCCAGTTACATAAGGTGGGGTTCAGAGGAGATGACACATTTTGGGGCTGGGGAAGCAGAAGGGTGTCACACCTCCCTGTTAGGGACAGGGGATGGCTGTGGCAGGCTGTGAGTGCTGAGCTGTTCCCAGGCTTTGTGACCTTGTCCCACTGGCTGGAGGAGGTTAATCATAGTCAAAGCCCAGTGAAGTTTGGTCAGGTCATGGCTTTTCCAAAGGCTGAGAGCTTTGGACATGCAGCAGTCAGTGTCTCTGACTGACCAGAGCTGACCCACAGTGTCCCACCAGGGTTAATCATTGCCATCAGCTTTGGGACCTGCCTGGCTGCTGCAGTGGGAACTGTTTTCCCAAAAACACAGGGTGAGGAGCCTGGAGGAAACCGCAACCCACCAGGATGCCTTGGGCTGGGGAGAGAATATCCCTTGACCTTGACCCTAAACCAAACACTAACCCTGATCCAGACCCTAACCCTGATCCAGACCCTAACTCAAACCCTAATCCCAACTCGCATATTGCCCCTGGCCCTGATCCCAAACCTTTGCTGTCCCTTTCACTTTACAAGATGGAAATTGTGTTTATTGCCCTGTTGGAAATGAAACAACCTGGAGCAGCCACTCAGGAGCCCCCTGCTCTCACAGCCATCTGCACCTGGAGCTGGGCACAGGGCAAGGATCTGATCTGCTTTGGTCACCCAGTCCCAGCTGGGAGGTCCCAGGGGCTGCTGGTCCAGCCTTGAGCTGCTGTGTTAGGAGATCTGGCTGCAACTTCTGGGAGAGTGCAAATCCCAAATCACTCCACATTCAGCCCAGGAATCATGAAATTGGGTTCTGGCTGCCACCATTCAGGGCAGGTTCTCCAAAACGGAGCTGGGGGCTGTTGATGGTGCTGTTCCCCACTGTGCTTTTCCCATTATTCCACTTCAGAGCTCCCATCCTTCAGTTGGGGGAACATTGAGGGGCATCACGGCTGGGGAGAAAAATGTGGATTAAAGAAAGGGGAAGATGGACCAAATCAGGAGGTCTGGTCTTGGCACCGTGTGACCAGGGGGCAGCCAGACCCTGAGCTGGTGCCACACTCGCTGCTGGTGTCCTGATGCTGGAAGGAGGTTTTTATAGATATATATAAAAAAATACTTTCTTCTCCCTGTGGGTGTGTTTTGAAAAGGGGCTTGGGAACAATGAGGATTAACAAGCAGATAGAGAATTAAATGCAGGGTTTGAGTCTTCAAATGTGTGCACATTTCAGAGCGTGTGTTTGTGCCAAGATAAACTCCGTCAGGAATAAACATCGTTTTACATGAAAGGCTAATTACAGATTGGTGCTCCGCGGGTGGGAGGAGGGAATTTTCACCAATTAAAATGGAACTTTTCTGTTTTTCGTAAAATTGCTGGATGAAAACGCAGCCAGGGGCTGGCGCTGCGTTTGACAGCGCAGGCGAGGGGGGAGATGCTCATCCCCAGGATTTGTTTTGTCCCCGCATCCAGTGCTAAAGAGTCTCTGCCAGTTCACTTGGGCAGGAGCTGTGGGAGGGCACTGGTTTTGCCCAACAGCAGCTGAATGCCAAGACAGCCCCGGGCTCTCACCCAGGGAGATGGGACATGGGCAAACACGGTCCAACCCAACATCCCTTGGGCTCACACAACACCAGGACAGCTTGGAGTAACAAGATCCTCGGTCTCCTTGGGTGTGTAGGTCATGGAAAGACGTCTGGATGGGACGTGGCCCATGCTGAGGAGCTGCAGCTCCTGTTTGTTGGGTAACTTTAGTGTGTGGTAGGTGAATCATCCCTCAAAAATTGCAAGCCAGAGGCGACGCAGAGAAGAAAAACCTTCCTGGCCTGTGGAGTGGAGTGCTGGGAAGAGAACTCCCGCCTGGGCACATGGTGGGTTTCAGCTGCAGAGCACATGCTGCCTTGTTGCTTTTGGATGGATTTCACAAGGATTTGCATTTCTGGACTGGCTCTGGAGCCTCCAAGGCTGAGGCTGTGGAGGGAGAGGACATGATGCAGTGCAGAAACCAGCTCTAACGCCATTTTACTCTAGCCAGGGTTGAGTTTGATGGGTTTGGAATGAAATGGATGCAAAATGTGGCTGGGACTGAGCTTCTCCAGGATGCTGAGCACAGGAACCCCAGGCAAACACTCCGTGCCTGCTGCTTGCCAAGTGAAACCACAGATTTGTCTCCATCTCTACTTAGCGTGGCCACAGGGCAGCTCATTTTGGGACTTTTCTCTCACATAAGCTGAGATCTGTCACTTAGTGGTTACAGGAGGTGGCCTGGGCATCATCTCTTAAGCGTCCCCTGCGTCCTTGGGAGTGAGGGGAGGCAGAGAGGCACAGTCAGGAGAGGCATGGTGGTGTTTTTAAAGCAAAGTACATTCCCAGCCTGCTCTGCTCCAGTGCTCCGTGCTCCTGAACCAGTTCAAAATCAGTGGTTCAAAACTCCCCCATGACAAAGACTGGACTGACACTTGCTGGGGTTGGTCTCTGAGAAGCTCTTGCCTTATCCAAGGCCATGGGATCACAGCACAATGACAGGACACTTCTACAACATTCACATATTTCCTTACCCTCTCCTAATACCACCACGAGCAGGGCACTGAAAGGGTCTTTAGCCAGACCTTGCCTTGAATAATTCCTCTGAATAATTCCATTTATTCCAATTTTCAGGCTGTTGTGGAATTGTTTTCAAAAGAGAGGGGGTGTGGGGGGGAGAAGTCAGCCAAACCTGATAAAGGAGGACTTTGTTCTGAAGCTTTAGGGTATGGTACCAAGCAGGGCATGCTATACAATTAATGAGTTTAGCTGGCTTTGACCTGCACGTGATGGACGGTGGCTGCCACCACAATGCCCCACCACCACCAGCTCCCATCCAGAGAAGCCTGGCTGCCTCAGCTTGGTGTTCCCCAGCCTTGGTTTAGGGCTCTTCAACATCAGTTTGGTGTCCCCAGCCTTGGTTTGAGGCTCCTCAGCATCAGTTTGAGGCTCCACAGTTTGGGACTCCACAGCTTTGGTTTGGTGCTTCCCAGACTTGGTTTGGGGCTCCTCAGCTTCATTTTGGTGCTCTCCAGCTTCGCTTTGTGACTCCACAGCTTCAGTTTGGTGCTCCCCAGCTTCAGGTTGGGGGGTTCTCAGCTTCAGTTTGGGGCTTCTCAACATCATTTTGAGTCTCCTCAGCATCAGTTCGATGTGTCCTGGTGTTGGTTTGGTGCTCCTCAGCTTCAGTTTGCAGCCCCTCAACCTCAGTTTGGTGCTCCCCAGGTTCAGTTTGGTGTTCCCCAGCTTTGGTTTGGGATTTCACAACTTTGGTTTGTGGCCTCTCATCTTCTGTTTGGTGCTCCCCATCTTTGGTTTGCAGCTCTCAGTTTGGTGGTCCCCAGGTTTTGTTTGTTGTTCCTCAGGTTTTGTTTGGGATTCCCCAGCTTCAGTTTGGGGCTCCACAGCTTTTTTCTGGGGCTTCTCAGCACCAGTTTGGGGCTCCACAGTTTCATTTTGGGCCATTTTGGTGTTCTTCAGCTTCAGTTTGATGCTCTCTGGGTTCAGTTTTTGCTCCTCAGCTTCAATTTGGTGCTCCCCAAGTTTTGATTCGGGGCTCCCCAGCTTCAGTTTCAAACTCCTCAGCTCCGTTTTGCTGCTCTCCAGTTCAGTTTCCCATCCCGCCGTGCATCATGGCTTCCTCAGCTCTGACTTTTGCATCTGCCTTTATTTAAGCCTTGACCATCCGTCCCCAGGACCGGCTCAGCCCGCAGGGGGTGTTGAGCACATGGGGCTGAGCCGCTGGGAGCGGTTCAGGCTTCACTCTGAGAGCACAAGGGGATGACGCAAATGGCTCTTCAAGGGCACGAGATGAAACAGCTGCTCGGTTTTCACTCCAGATGTGCCGCGGGAGCCCCGCCGAGGGGGGCACAATCATCTGCTCACCCACAACCTCGGCCTGGCAAGGGCCACGAGGCTGCCTGGGCTCCCAGGCCACCCAAAAATGGAGCCAGGTAGGGCTGGGGAGGGCTGTGAAGCTGCGTGACGAGGTTTGTCACAGCAGCAGAGCTTCCCCGTGCCTGCAACAAGACAAGAAGTGATTTATTTCTTGTGGGAGAGGTGCAGGAGGCGAATTACCTTTGGCTGCCTCATCTCTCCTCTGAGAAATGCCAGGTGCCTGGGGCAGGTGACCCTGTGGATCTTGTCCCCGTCCCCTCCAGCGGCCGCCCTGTCCCAGCTGCGTGGTGCGAGCGGGAGAAGCCGCGGGAAGCGAGGGAAGACACTTCCTCCAGCGGCGGATCTGAGGTCACCTCCTGGCCCTTGATCCCTCCAGCCCGGGGTATTTGGGTCAGCGGGGAAGCACAGCTGAGAGCGACGTCCCTTCCTCCCCTCTCCCTGGAGATTCGGTTTTAAAGGAACAAATGGGTTTGGCTTCGAGTGCTGCAGTCTGATTTTGAAATGATGTTTTTTGGAACAATGAGCTAAATACCAGCGGGGTTTGGATCTGCATCTCAGAGTGGTGAGATTTTCTTCCTCTCTCACCTTCCTACTCCCACCTTGCTCTGCTGTCAGAAACCTTTTTCTGCTTAGGAAGATGCCAGCAATGGGGGAGTTTGTCATCCTATTGGATGGTCCTGCTGGAAAGCAAGCTGACCTGGTATCCAGGTGGGACCCACCTGGACTAACCCTGGGGGCCTTGCCCATCACAAACACACAGACGTGGTGCTCACAGCCCTCAGGGACCCCTCAGCATCACCACCCACTGCAGGGGAGCTGAGCCCACCAAACCCCATGTGCCCACCCTCCTCTGCCACAGGGTGCCCAGGAGCTTTGTCACCCACTGGCAGAAGATGACCAAAGCACTCCTGGTCCCTCCTCCACTGTCGGCACAGCTTGGTGCCGTTGGACTGGTGGGCAAATGGGTCACTTCCCCAGTTTTCACTCTGTCCTGAGCCTGGGGTGAGGGATGTTGGGGAGGATGGATCATCCTGACCATGCTCTTGCAACAGCTGGAAGTGTCCAAGGCCAGGTTAGATGGGACTTGGAGCAACCTGGGATAGGGGAAGGTGTCCCTGCCCATGGCAGGGGGTAAAACTGGATGATCTTTAACGTCCTTTCCAACCCAAACCCTTCTGATTCTATGATTCTGTGATCTCCTACACCACTGAATCACTGTTCCCCTTGGAGATCTTCAACCACTGCATTCCCAGTCCGTGTTGAAGGGCACATTGCTCCAGATCAGCCATGGGCCACCAGCTGAGCTGCCTTTGTTAGGTCAAGGTGGGAGGGAGTATTTGTGGAGCTTTAGCTGGAGCTTTCCCCTTTGTGTGAGAGCTGTTGTTGGAATGTTCACCTTGGTCGACCACTCTGCTCCAGCAAAGCAGCACCAGCCCCCCACTGAGCTCTTCTCCTACCTAGAGCATCNTCCTGGGGATCACAGGGCTGGCCAGGAGCCATGGCTCCATGTCCTGGGGATCATAGGGCTGGCCAGGCTGCTCCAGTGGGAACCATGGCTCTGTGTCCTGGGGATCACAGGGCTGGCCAGGCTGCTCTGACTGGGAAAAGCCATGGCAGCCACTCACGTGGGGGAGCTGGCAGGACAGGGATTGAGGTGCTCTTAGAATCACACTCCAGCCCTTTAGGACTTCCAGGTGTGTCCCAAAAGTGGCAGCACCCTTCCCCCTTCCATCCCTCCC
>VZTZ01045089.1:1549300-1567184 GCA_013400955.1 Drymodes brunneopygia | reverse complement strand
CCCTTCCTCTAACGGAGTATTATTTTCCACCTGAATCTTTTTTTTTTTTTTTTTTTTTTTGGTGTGTTTACCGATTTTAATTGAGCGATATCTCCTTTTTGCAAACCCAGAGCTGGAGGAGCTTTTAAGCACCCGTTGCTGCACCTCCTGCCCCGGGTTTGCTTTGATCTCTGCAGGTGAGTGCACATTTTTGGGGCCAGAGATTGATCCTGCCTATTTGCATGTAAATCCCCGGGTTAATAAGATCCGAATCTGGCCCTTTAAATTTAATACTTCGCTTTATGCTTTTATTTCCGCGTTTCTTAAAGCAATTTCCAAAAATAACAAACTTCAAACATGATGGGGCCATCTAACGTTTTACTGCCTTGGCTGGAGTAGAAGGAACATTTCTGGAAGTATATTATCCAATTTAACGAGCCTTTCCCATCCTGGCGTGGCTCCCACCCCTCACCCCCTCTCAGAGTTGTTTTGGACGGCTCTTTGGACCCGTGCCACCTAATCCCATTAGAGGGACTTTCGTTACACTGTGCCTTGTGTTTATAACCAAGAAAATCAGCTGGAGAGGGGGGTCCTCTCCCTCTCCCTTCCCCTCTCTCATCTTTTTGCCTGGAGTGGAGATGAGAGCCCAGCCAGTCCCACGAGGTTCCTGCGCAGCCCTTGCTTTTCATTTTATTGCTCCACTCTGCATTTATTAAGGAAGATTTTGAAGTAAATTGGGTCCTTGTGAACTTATAATTAATTTGGAAGGGTCAGTTCTTCCCAGCCTGAGGAGGGCTTCTTTGTGTGGTCCTTTTGTAAAGGCAGAGGTTGGAAAGGCTGTTCTATAGCTGGGATTTGCTTTTAATAGGGACCTGACTATTTTTTGAAGATCTCCTGGCTCTGGAAGGACCATGAGGGTGTTTTTGTGTAGGGCTGTGCTGAAAAGGTTTGCAGAGCTCTTGGCTTGGGTACAAAAAATTAAACAACCCTGAAAGAGGTAAAAAAAGGTAAAAGGACCACAGGTCCTGGGGCTGTGCTTGGCAGCCCAGAGCTGGCATCTGGAGCTTGGAGATGCTCCAGGAGGTCCCCCCACTTTGGTGCCAGGTAGGGCTGGGGGCCCCCTGTCCCTCTGTCCATCCTGCTCTGCCCCACAAACCACCCGGGGGACCTCTTGCTTCTCCTAGGAGCTGTTAGAATTGAAATTCTTTTCCTTACCACATTGCTTTTCTTGAAATCCTGCCTTTCCTCCCCAAAATAGTCACATAAACCATTAAAAGGAGAAGGTGGAGGGCAGGGAGAAGATGGTGGACAAGAGGAAATGGCCTCAAGTTGTGCCAGGAGAGGTTTAGGTTGGACATTAGGAAAAATTTCTTCACTAAAAGGGTGGTCAGGCACTGGCACAGGCTGCTTAGGGCAGTGATGGATTCGTTGTCCCTGGAGGGAATTAAAAGCCCTGTGGATGTGGCACTTGGGAACATGGGTTAGTGCTGGGCTTGGCAGTGCTGGGGGAATGGTTGGACTTGATGATCTTAAAAGGCTTTTCTAACCTTAACGATTCTGTGATGGGCTGAAAAGAATCTGTGAATAATTAAAGTTTCTGGAAAAAAAAGACAGACAGACAGTGGTTTTCTCCAGAGTGGGCTGGAAGGAGACAGGGCATGATGGTCCCACTTGGGCATTGCCTGGCAGGGCCAGGGGTGGAATTTAAACTGGGATAAACATGTGTGTCCATCAGCTCCAAAGTGAATCCTCACTGAACATGGGGAGAGGGAAAGGTGCAGAGTCCTGATCCTGGGGAGCGAGGGAGGGGTGGGTGAGTGTGGTCCCTGGGAATGCAGGGCTGTAACTCAGGGTAGGAAACTCTCCCTGGCCAAAGCTGGTGAGCAAAGGGCTTGGAGGAGCTCAGGGGGCTTTGGCTGTGGAGATTGCTGATGGAAGTGACATCAGTGGCATCTTTCATGTGCAGCAAAGGTTGTTCAGAAAGAGCCTTGAAACTTGGTGCCTTCCTTGGGACACACAAACCCAGCAGAGAGGAATACAAAGAAAACCTGTCCGTACTCCATCACTGTGGCCCATCCATGGTGCCACCAGGTCGCTGTGTCATTTATGAGCTGCACTGTTAATTAGCAATGTGATGAGGCTGCCTCTCTGCCAAGACACCTTCAAAGCTGCAGCCAGTCCCTGTTTGTCCCCACCCCAGCCATCACCTGGTTGATGTCCCACCCTGACCATCACCTTTCTCCTCTCTCTCCCCAGCATGGGTTGGCTCCCTGGCCATGGGAATGATTTTTTTCTGCTCTCCCATCGTCAGCATCTTCACTGATCGGATCGGCTGCAGGACCACGGCGGCCATGGGAGCCACCATCGCCTTCATCGGGCTCCTCTCCAGCTCCTTCACCAAGTAAGGCTGGCGAGGGGACACCCAGCTCTCCTCTTCCTCCCTGTTCCCTGCAAACCCCCTGCCAGCACATTGCTGCTGCCTTTGGGTGGTTCTCATCCACAGGAGAGGTGCCCTGGCATCCCTACAGCCCACATGTGCTCTGCCTGTTCCCCTCCAAATTGAACCTTGTGTCTGTAGATGAAAAGAGAGTGAATTTTGCCCAAGCAAGGGACTATGTTTTCTGGGATTTCAGCACTCAGGTCCCTCGTTTGATCTTTAAAAGAGCAGGAGAGGTTGGTGTGCCTCGCACGGGCAGCTCCAGAGAGGCACTCACACAGAAAACCATTTTCCTTTGCAACCATTTTCACATTTGGTGCTGACAGTAAATTAATGCTTAAAATAATATTTGGTGGATTATGCCTAAGAGGGAGTTTCCGTGCAGGGCAGACTGGGAGGGGAAGGCAGACAGGGTTTGGAGCAGTTTGTGGTGCTCCTGCCCTGGCTCATATGTCTGCAGCAGCGCAGGGCCATTGCTGCTCCTGGTTTTCCATGCCTGATCCCAGGCCATGAATTTCTGCTGGCAGGCACTGGCCAATGTGCATTTGGATGGCAGGTGTACCTTGTGTGTCTTTCCAGCCCAGAAATCGGGGTTGGCATCGTTGTGAGAGTGAAAAGAGGTCACCTCTGGGGTAATTTATGTGACTCTTATTAAACACAGTCTCAGAGGCTCCATGGAGACACCTCCAAAGCAGCATTTGCTCCACCTTTTCTGAATAAAAACATCGCTTTGGGTTAGATTTCAGTTAAGATCAATATTGTTTTAATTAAAATGCTTCAAGGAGTGGGTTTTTAAAGCAAATACACACCAGTTTTCCAGAGGGCAACTTGCCTACACTGTGCTCCTCCTGTGTCAGTGAGAACTTTGTGCTCATCTCAGCCCTGTTTCCCTGGATCCCCAAGCCCCCATCTGTGGGATCCCCCCATTATCCTGGGAGTGGGGATCAGTCCTGACCCCCGACAAACCCCCCAGGACTGTAGCCAGTTGTAGATGGGATTTTTGGGGTGCTAAAACCATCTCTGGTGGCCGTGTGGAAGGAATCACCCTCTGCAGCTTCCTCCTCAGGTGCCACCCTTTGTGTTTCTAATGATAACAGCAAAAGGTGCAGTGGGTCCTGAGGGAAGCTGTGCCTTGGCATGCAGATCACAGGAGCTTCCCATGTAATCCTGCTTTCCTTCCAATCAACACAGCTTGGACTTTTTTCCTCCCTTCTATTGTAAAATGTTTGTGCAAAGAAAAAGGGCTCTTGGGACCACATCGCTGCCAGGGGCTTGTTGTATTGGGCTTCAGGAAAAAAAAATTAAAAAATCAAACAGTACAGGCAGAGAGGAATATCATTTCCAGGAGAGGTACAGGACTGAAAGCCCCATTTCCTGCCTCTCACTCTCAGACCACATTCCTTTGGCTGCCTTTTAAGGGAGAAAGGAGCCCCTTTGCAGCTGGACCACAGCGAGGGAAGCTGCGACGCGGAGCAAAGAGGGGCCAGAGGAAGAGCAGGGAGGCTCTGGGATTTGGCAGAGCTCCATCCGGGTGGTGAAGGCTGCTCCTGAAATTCGGGGCTTGTGGCTCCAGCTCTTCCAGAACAATAGAGAAGTTTGTTTGGTCCCTCCTGCCAAGTCCCTCCACCGCAGCTGAAGATCATTCCCCTGTGCTACAAGCACGGGTGCAAAGGGACACAGCCTGGCTTTGGTGGGCTCAGGCAGAGCTGGAGCAAGGCTCATCCCCCCTTTATCTCCTGGTTTCTCTGAAATGGGTTTGTTTTGTCCAAATGGTGGAGCAGCAGTTCCCAGCACTGCACTGAGCTGGTCCAAAAACCCTCTGAGCCATCAAGACTGTGTGGCAAGACCCCAGCACCTGGTTCAGTGCCTCTTGTCTTAAAATATTGGGAATTTTGTATGAAAACCACTAAAGAAACCAAATATGCTGAAAAGTGAATCTCTGGGGAAAGCTGGATGGGGTCAAGGAGAGGCTTTTCCTCTCTGCTGCCTTGCTCTGAGGTGTCTCCTGCACTCGTAACCAGCTCAAACCATCAGAGCCCTTGTGTGCTCTCAAGAAAAGAGAAACCCCAGTTAAGGCATTAGCTTCCCTCCAGTTTAAGGGGTTGGATTATCCTGAGGAAAGGGAGATGATGGCCAGCTCAGCAGGGCTGTCTTCATGTGCCCTCCCAGCCCTCCTCCTCTACACTTAGTGTTCTATAGGGAGGACTGAGCCCCTTTTCATCTGCTTCTCCTTCCCCTCCACAATTTCTGCCCAGTTTCTCCTGCACAGAGGAGTCCCCCAAACTGCTCCCAGCAAGGATGGACCAGGGCTGTTCCCACTGAGAGCTGGAAGCAAGAGGAAGCCGATGGAGGGAGACCTCCTGGTCCCAGGAGACACAATTACCCACTGGCAACCTCATAACCCAAGAAGACGATGCCGCCCTTCCCAGGGGAGAGCAGCTGGCTGATTCCCAGTAAGCAGGCTGGGAAATCCTGGCTGACAAGCATGACTGGAGGGAGCCCCTGCTCATGCAGGGGTGTCTGAGCACCACCGGGGAGCAGATGGGAGCTGTGGCATCTGTCTCCACTTATCCCACACGTCAGCTTAACTGCGGCACCAGGGCTGCTGTGACCAGGCCAGGGCTGGTGCATGGGAGGTCGGGCACAGCGCTCATGGCCCAGCTGCTTGCCTGGCTCCCACAGAGGGGGTTTCTGATGTGGTTTTGCTCTGGAGTGGATGGAAATTGCCTTTCATGGCAGTCATTTGTCTCAGAGCTGTCAGGCACAGCCACTGTGTTCTGCTTTCTGCTTGGCAGACTGGAGAGATGAGCGTGTAATGGAAGGAATGATGGCCCTGTAAAGGTTTTCCCAACTTCCAGCTGCTCTGGTGGATGTGGGCTGCTGTCTCCTCACTTGCTTTGGGAGCAGCACTCAGTATTGAGGGTTGGAGCACAGACCCTGCTTGTACAACACCCTGAGCTGCACAAAGGTTTTCCTCACACTTTCCTCCCAGGCATTATCCCATGGCAGGCCTTTGCAGCTGGATGTATTGCATGGGAATGAAAAAAAATCTCTTCATCTGGAAAGAAATACAACAGGTTGTTTGTGCTGCCTAAATCCAGGCTCCTTTGTCAGCTGCTTCTGTTGTGAAAATTGGGCTGAAAATTGGGAAGCAGCTCCTTCCAAGGGCTCTCAGGACTCTCCATCTGCTCTGTACAGCAGCCACTTCACTCCCTCCTTGAGTGCAGCCACCAATGTAAGGTACAAATGAGATCTATTAATTGTCTAATTTAAGCTCCCACAGGAGCTTAAAGAAGAAGAACTTAATTAACCAGCCTGGAGCCTGGGCAGAAACACCACATTTCCTTCCTACGTGCCTAATAACCAGCAGGGTTTGGCCTTCTGCTTCCAAACACTGGGTGCAGAATGTTTTCAATTAGTCCTTTCAGAGAAAAAATTAAAAGGATTTCTGGCTAAAAATATCCCAACATCCCTACCTTAGAAAATGTCGTTTGCTGTAATTTAAAAACCATTGAAGTAAGGTCGGCTTCCCAAGGAGGCCAGGTTGGCTGCTGCCTTCTGGTGGCACAAAGCACTTCCCAGCTACACTTCATTTTGCTGAAGATTCCATGTGCCAGCTGTAAAGTGGGGATTATCCTTACTTTGGTGAGGGAATAAGCTCCTTGAGGTCAGACTGTCTGTGCAGCACCTGCAGCGTGTGAGACCTGGGTCTTTGCAGGACCATGGGGGAGGAGGCTCCCTCACCCCTGCCTGACATCACCACTTCCATGTGTTCTGTTCCCACCAGGTCCCTGGAAGTCCGCTACTTCACATACGGGATCCTCTTTGGCTGTGGCAGCTCCTTTGCCTTCCAGCCCTCGCTGGTCATCCTTGGTCACTACTTCAAGCGCCGCCTGGGCCTGGCCAACGGCATCGTGGCCGGGGGCAGCTGCCTCATCTCCGTGCCGCTCCCCTTCTTCCTGAAGATGGTCGGGGGTGCCATCGGGCTGGCACACACTTTCCAAGTACTCAGTGCCTTAATGCTCATCCAGATCTTCTTGTCCATGACCTACCGGCCTATCCTGCCGCCCTCCTGTGACTCTCAGCACGACGGGCACGACAAGCTGGGCAGCCGCAGTGTGAGGCAGCAGTGCTGGGCCCAGACCCGCAAGTATTTCAACTTGAGGGTTTTCCGGAGAAAGACCTATCGGATCTGGGCCTTTGGCATCGCCACTGCTGTCCTGGGATACCTCGTACCTTACATGAACCTGGTAAGAGCCATGGCTGCGGCTGGAACGGGAGGGAGGTCCCTCTGCCCGGAGTGAGGGGGAAGGAGGAGATGGGAAGGTGGCGATGGGCAGTAGGGGCAGAGGCACCAAAATGCTCGAAGCCAAAAAACTGCTGCACATCCTGGAAACAGGAACAGTGATGGATATGGTTTTGTGCGTCCTTTCTGTGCCCTCTGTGCAAAGATGGGCCAGGGTCACTTCCCACTGCCCCGAAGGACCAGCACCGGTAGCAGGAGAGGAAGGACCTGTTGGGTTTGGGGTGGATGGAGGGTGCAGGTCAGTGTGGTGTGGACACGAGGGTCACACAGCCACCCCAAATCCATGAGCCCTCTTGTAGGAAGTCTCGTCCCTTTTGGGGAAGATGAGAGGGATCAAGTTGGTGCAGCTTCATGTCCTTGTGTCCTTCCCTCCATCCTAGGTCAAATACGTGGAGAAGCGATTTCAGGAAACCAAAAAGGACTGGATCCTCCTGGTTTGCCTCGGGGCCATGTCAGGGCTGGGGCGCTTGGTTTCAGGCCGCATTGGTGACTGCATTCCTGGGCTGAAGAAGATTTACCTGCAGGTACGGTGTGTCCAACCCTCCATGAAGATGTTGGCCAACCACAGCAGGGCAGGGGTGGCATCTCTACACTGGTGTCCACACTCTGCCTAATAACTATCAATCACAAAGCTTTTACTTACCATTGTCTGCCATGAGGGAAGAAAATTTACTGCAGAAATGTGTAAGAGGAGTTACACACTTGACCCGAGGGATTGGTGTCTGTTCAGCAAACTCCATGGTAGCAACTCTTCCCAAATTACCGACACCCTTTCACCTCCCTGTGGTTTTTGAAGAACAAACTGCTGAAATCTAGCAGCTAATCCAGCAGCTAATCCTTCTTAACCCTTCTTAAAAGGTTATTCTTAAGGGCCTCTCTGAGACAGGAGCAGCGGCTGGATAGCTTTGCTGGGTCCAGGGGAGGGACCAGTGACACTGACCTGTTCAGTGGCATCTCCATGACTCTTCCTGCTGCCCATCCTCACTCTCACACCCACTTTTATCTCCCCAGGTTGCATCCTTCATGCTGTTGGGCCTCTTGTGCATGATGATCCCCCAGTGCCAAGGCTTCGAGGGTGTCATTGTCATCTGCCTCTTCCTCGGCCTCTGCGACGGCTTCTTCACCACCATCATGGCCCCCATTGCCTTCGAGCTGGTGGGGCCCATGCAGGCGTCCCAGGCCATAGGGTACCTCATGGGGCTGATGGCCGTGCCCATGACCGCGGGCACGCCCATAGCAGGTTGGTAACGCCACAGGACTGGACCAGCACACAGTGGGTGGGCAGGAGGGAGATGGTGGTGAGAGCTTTCACCCATGGTGGTGTTTTGGTGTGAGACCAGATGTGCTGGTTTGAATTTTCTGGCTTATCAGGTCACGTGGGGGTTGAAGAATGGGAGTGGCACCACTCCGTGCTACATCCTGTGGCATCACAGGGCCTTTCTCCAGGCTGATGAAAGGTGACCATTGGGGGAACAGTGTCCCAAGGTCATATTAAATTATTTCTGTTTGAAGCTGAGCTAAGAATTGGCAGACAATAATTTTCTAGAAATCCTTTTAGACGGAATTGATGTTGGGGCTGGAGACATGTGAGCCTCCACAAGACCTGGGTCTGTATTCCAGCACAGCAACAACCCCAACGTCCTTAACAGCGAGGGCTTTGCCAGAGCTGCCCCTGAGCAGCAGGACCTCTACATCAGCAGGGCTAAGCCAAAGCTGGATAAGCACCTCTGATCTCTCTGCTTCCGGCAGCAAAGTTCACTTTAACGCCCTGGGGAAGGAACATGGGGGTCACACACCTCTCACTGTGGACCTGACAGGGAGGGTGCTGCACGAGGATCCCCCTGAGCCCCTGAGTGGGCATGCTGGGTGAAGGGGTCTTTTGCATCAGCTAGGGAAGCCCAGGGAAGTGTCTGTGCAGGAGACACAGAGGAATTTTGCAGCGCTGATCAATGGCCATGTGTTATTCTCCAAGGATGCCTGACTGTGTTGCAACTTGCCAGACAAAGGCAGAACCTTGCTGGGTTTTAAGGGCTTGGCTATTGTTTGTAACTGGCAGCGTGTGTTTCACAGCTGGAGATAAAATATCCATGAGGGCAGGGCTTCCAAATGGAGACAATCAGCAGAGGAACAGCCCCTGCCCACTTTTCCCATTGCCTCCTGGCTGGCAAGCCTCTGGGAAGAAGTGTTGGCTTTGGCACGTCTCAGCTTGCATTTGGGATTGTCTGGGATGTGGCCGATTGTGTCCTCTTCTGGTGAAACAGGAAGGATGGCTGAGGCTTTCCCTCTCCACTCCCTTGGTACACAGTGTTGGCTGCACACATCCTTTAATCCAGAGTGTAAAAACTCCAAGAAACGCAAACGGAAAAAAAGATTATTTTAAAAACCCAAATCTCCCCAAATCTGGTGGGTGACGCAAGCTGCACTCGAAGGAGGGAACAAGCAGCTCATTAGACTAATGAGCTCATTAGACTGATAAGGCTCTAACCTCCATCTCTCTTCTCTTCCAGGATACCTCAACGATTATTTTGAGAATTACGATGCGGCCTTTTACTTCGCGGGGGTGCCGCCCATCATCGGCGGCCTGGTGCTCTCCGTGGTGCCGCTGGTCCACCAGAGGATGCTGAAGAAGCAGCGCCTGGATTCTGGCAAAGACAAGATGCTGGTGTCGGAGGCCGTGGTGAACGGGGAGCTGCTGCCGGGCTGCCCAGCCTCTGAAGCTCACATGTGACCCTGCTCCTGGCTCTCCCCAGGACACCAGCAGCCTCTCCATGCTCCCAGCACAGGCCCTTTCCCAGACGGACCATAATTCCCAGTGATCGCAGATGCACTATGTTTGTAAAGGAGAAAACACAAAAAAGTTCTTCTAGTTAAAGGCTTNTTTTTTTTTTTTTTTTGGGAGGGACAGTTTTGATTTCCAAGCCACCTTTTTTTTTCCCCCCCTCTAACCATTTTTCTAAGGAGAACTCTCACCAGGATTCAAACTTGATCAAGCTCCCGCTCCTCTCCCTGGTTTTCTATACGTCACGACAGAGGTTTACAGCTAATAAATGCCTTTTCAAGCAGGCCACGGATGGAACTTGTTGAACCTTGCAGCTGTCCATCCTCCTCCTCCTCTGGTGTCACTCGGGTGTCACATCCCAGTGAGACAGCCCCCTCCCCATCCAGCACCTGGGGCTGTTTTGGAGCCAGAGATCCGAAGGAGGAAGCGCTGCTTTAGTCTGATGCACAAACCAAATAAATGTCAGCAAGTCCCGCTTTCATCTTCTTCTTTCCTCCTTTCCCGCTGCTCTCCCACACCCCCAGGGAGCTGCAGCTGGGATGACGGGGAGCTCGGCTGGCTGCAGCCATCGGAGTCACGCGTGAGCACACCCTTCCTGCAAAATATGCCTTAAAATATGCCTGGATGAGACCAGCAGGTCCCTTGGCCACTTTCCACCTCTGTTTTCTCACCCAGCAGTCAATGATTGGGATTTTGAGCTGCAGAAGACAGGGGCAGCTCCATGGGGCACAGCTCTGTGGGGCCAAATCCATGGGATTACCACCAAAATGGGCACTTTGGTGGCTTTGTGGCATACAGGGTTGGGACAGAGCCTTTGTGTCATGGATCAGCTCCGTGCTGGGAGCTGGCTTCCCTGCTGGGCTCGGGGGCACCCACGTGTGAGGGTGCTACTGGCTCAGGGCACAGAGTCCCTCTGCTCTTTTTGGGGGCCAGTTGTGTATTATGCAGCAATAAGAGTGAGCCAGTATTGGTGGGGAATCCCAGTTTTCCAAAGGGTTTGACAGCCTCAGTAGCATTTAACTTGTAACCCGTGTGTTGTCACTGAGCTGGTGCAGGGTCAGTGCTGATCCAGAGGGAGTGGGAGGCAAGGAAATCACACAGCCAGTGGGTACCCACCACACTGAGGGGCAGCAGAGCTCAGCTTCGGGCAGGGATCCGTCACTGCCCACAGAAAATTGTAGAAATTTAAATTGCTCAGAGAAGCTGTGGCTGCCCCATCCCTGGAAGTGTTCCAGGCCAGGTTGGACAGGGCTGGGAACAACGTGGGATAGTGGAAGGTGTCCCTGCCCACAGCAAGGGACTGGAATGAGATGAGCTTTAAGGTCCATTCCAACCCAGACCATTCCATGATTCTGTCATCATCTCCAGGGATTGCTAAAGAGCGTGGCTAATGAGTGAGAAGGGAAGTTCTCCTGCCCTGAAAAGTCCCTGTGAACAAGGAGCCAGCTGGGACTAGGGTACCTTTTCCTGGGAGAGAGCAAGAAACAAAACTCACATTTATCCTGACTGCAAACCCATCCTTCATCAGATTTTCATTTTGTTCGCCTGTCATTAAAAAACTGAGATGTCTGAAGAGGGATGTGTGTCGTGGGAATCATCCCTTGGTCCCCAGGCGAGTGGGGGGGTTTGTAACACCAGGACGTGTCTTTGCTGTGGAAATTTGGGCTCAGTGGAGGCCCCTCCTGCGGGCAGCGCTGGGACTTTTGTACATAATAGGCTCAGGACCCTGCATGTCCCTCTGGACCTGTTTTTAACCCGTGTTGGCTGATGCATTGTAAGGTCTTGTGGTCTTGTGGCCCTCCTGTCCCCGTACGAGCTGGAAAATTACCCGGTGTGTTGTGATGTGTCTGTTTATGATATAAAATGAGATGTCTATTGTCTCTTTCTTGGAAACTCTTTTCCATGACTGTTCTTAACCTTCGTAGCCTGGATTCCATCGTCTGCTGTGGCTCTGCTGAGCCATTGCTGAGTTTTGGGAGCCACGGGAGGAGATGAAGCTGCAGGAGGAGGCAGGGCTTGAACCTGGAACCCCGGCTCCAGCTGGGATCTGCCAGACTTAGCCTAGGGCAGGGTGTTAATTTGATGCTTTTTGGGTGGGACCATTGGCAATGGGGCAGCTTCAAAGCCTTCTGACAGCTGAAGGAAATAAAAAACTCCTCATTGTAACTCCTTCTGCGAGTTTTGGGGCATTAATTCACATTGGAGGTTGATGAAATTCATTAAATCATATTTTGGACCTTAATGCCCCCCAAAGGAGAGATTATGAGGGATTTAAATTCCAGAAGTAGCTTCTTCAGAGCAAGCAGAGGATGAGCAGAGCAGCCGTCTGGGCTGAGGGAGTGACTGCACAGCAGAGCCCACTGACGGCTGCACCTAGACTTTGTGTGGCAAAGCCTCCCTGGCTCCTGAGGTGATTTATGGTTCCAATCCCAAATTCCTACAGAATTCCACTTGCCTTAACTGCTCCATGTGCCTGCAAAGGTCCTTGCCCTGGGAGGAGCCTGCATTCAGTGCAAGGGGTGCTTAGCACTGCAGCAGCATCAGAGCAGCTGTGTCAGCCCAGGAGGGGTGCTGGTACCCACATCCATCCCCCCTAAATCCTGCTCTTTCCCCATGACTTTTATTACTGACCCTCTAGGAGATTTGGGGTGATGAGTGCTTTCATGGCCACTCCAGCTTGGTCAGAGCCACCCTTCATCCTCTCCCAGACCCAGGTCTGGTACCAGCCTCCCAAAACCACACTTGGTGTCTTTGGTCAAAATCCTGCCCTTGGTGGACACAAGGACAAATTCTGCAGTGGGGTAGGCAGGTTTGGACAACAGCAATGAAAGGACTCCTCATCAGCAAACACAGATGGGAATGGGAAGGGCAAAGGTTGGTCAGTGTCAACATACAGGGAGAATTTGGGGTTTGTTTGCCTGATTGCTGCTGCTGCTGTGGGTCTGGTTTGGCCCTGCTGAATACCAGGCAGTTTGCAAGAATTTCTGCAGGCTGGTGGCTTGTGAGAGGTGGGATTGTGTGACTGGAACAGCCATGAATTTCTGCAGGCTGGTGGCTTGTGAGAGGTGGGATTGTGTGATTAGAGCACCCATGAACAGGGAGGAGCTGCACTGCTCTCCAAAACATCCACTCAGCCTGTGGTGGTCTGGTGGTGTGGCGCCAAGTGGGTCCCTACCTGGTGCAAAAAGCTTCATCCCAAGGCCCCTCCTGTTCCATCAGGATCACCTTGTCCTAGCCCAGCACATCCACACCCCCCTTGGGGCTGCCTTTTACTCAGTTTTCTAATTAAAAACCCAACCTTCTCCCTGCCCTGCGAGTGCCAGGCTGTGATTCCTGCCCCTCTCCCCTGCTCTGGGAAGGGAAGGAGGAGCCCAGCACTGCAGACTTTGGGAGCCAGCAAGGGAAGGGGAGTGGGCTGAGCCCCTCGGGGGGAAAAGGGGTGGAAGGGAGCAGGGAGGGCCCCACTTCACCCTGTGGCCGGGGTGTTTGCAGAACTGCAGAGCCTTATGTAAGCGTGCAGAGAGCACAGGACGTGTCCCAGCAGCGCCTGCTCGGGGCTGGGCTGAGGCTGCCTCTTAAATCTTTACCTTGAGGGTGTTCAAAACCAACTTGTTGTCTTTTCTTCTTTTTTTTTCTCCTTTGTTTTATTTTTTTTAATTCTACTGCAGAATGAGGCATTGAGTTTAACTCCTCTCACTCTGGCTGAGGCATGGATGGGGACAGCCAAGCTGGGAGGGCTCCGGGGGTAGTTGTGTTTGTGATGGGAAGGGTAGCAGGACTTTGGGAGCTGCCTGAGAAGTGCCATGATTCATGGCTTAGAGCTTTTTTCAGTGCTGAAACAATATGCAGGATCTGCTTCACTGCAGCTTGCCCTGCCCTGAGGTCCTGCAGCCGGGCAAACACAAGTTTGGAACTCACAGAGCTTAAATTTAACAAATTCTGGCCTCTCTCCGGCTGGGGTTGAGGTTTCCTAACATTTCCCTGCTGTGGGAGCTGTGGGAAGGCCACATCCGAATGGCCAGCCAAGCCTGAGGGCTTTTGCAGGTCTGCTGTGGTACCGTGGGGTTTGGGGACCCCCAATTTTGGGAGGTTTTGGCTCTGCCTCCCACCATGGTGGTGCTTTGGGGCTGCCACTCAAGGAGCTTCATCCCCCCCTGGGCTGAGCTGCCTGGAGGAGCCAGCAGGGAGGTGGGCAAGGACATTCCTGCTCTTCCCTGGCAGTGCCATGGGAATGTTCTGCATGGCAGCAGAGGGTCTCTTTGGTACGTGGGTGCCAAGAGCAGTTTGCTCTGGGCAGCCTCATTTGGTGCTGAGGATCTCACCTGCTCTGATTTGAACCCTGGCTCACACTTCCATCTGTATTTGGCCACATAATCCTCACCTGGATAAAGGTGAGCTGGAATCAAATCCTCTGGGTGCAGGGGGACAGATCCAGCTGAGACCTTTGCTGTCTCTCCACCATTCCCAGCTTTTGTGTGCTCCTACACCCCAGAATTTTGTCTGGGGTCACCTTGATTATTTAACTTCAATTATTTCCACACTGACAGAGTCTGCTTCTCCTTTTCCATCTGGAAGCAGGAAACTGGAATTACTTTGTATGCCAAGGCAAGCAGAGCAGCCCCCTCCCTCCACCTTTATGCCACCAAACGTGGACTTGAGCAGCTCCTTTGGGTGCTTACAAGCCACCCTTGTAACCTTTGGGGACTTGTGGTAGACAAGTGCTCTTTAAATCCTCCTCCAAGGTAATGCCAGGCATGGAACTGGCACAGAGAGGGGTTCTGTGGGCAAGTACCAAACCAAAATAAAGCTTCTTTTTGAAAGCCTTTGGCAGGAAAGCAAACACAGGGGTGGATGGAGCTCTGAGAGGGCTTTGGGGCCACCCTGTGCCATTGCGCCAGGTCCTTTATCTGCCTGGCATGGCCACTCCATGGACTTTGGCCCTGGTGACAGGGAGGTTATCATCACTGGGACCACCTGCACAGCCCCTGTCGGGGGGGCTTTGTAGTTTTATTTTTGCAAATATTTTGCCGGGCCCTCAGTGCTCCCCTCAAGGCCAGGCCCTGCGAGTGTCCCCGCATCCCCTCCCAGCTGCAGGGCTGGGACCCGCCTTCCCACCACAGAGGAAAGACACAACATCCCTCCTGTTTCCTGCAAAAAAACCCTGCTTTTCTCTGCTTTGGAGGAGGCTTCGCACCTCCAAAGTTTCTCCTCTTTTTGCACCCTACACCCCAAGGTGCCACCTCCGCCCGGCCCGGCAGGCCCAGCCCCTCCGGGCAGGCCCAGCCCCTCCCTCGGTGTTAAAAACAAGACTTCGGGTCTGTTTTGCCAAGGAATTCAGCTCCTTTTTTGTCCCTTTTGTACATTGTTAACCGTGGTGTGTGAGATGAGATGTTTCCTGGGGCAGGTTTCTGCCCTGAGGTGATGCTCCCCTCCTGGTGGGCCGCGGCCAAACCGCCCGAGCCCGGCTGGGGTTTGGCTGCCGAGAGTGTTCAACCCAATCCTTTCGGGAAAGAACTCGACCTCCCCCGGCCTGAACTTTCCCAGCAGATCCTGTTTCAGCCATCTGAACCCGTTAGAGCCAGAGGCAGGATTTTTTCTGGGGAGGCTGAGGGCAATTAGGAAATTACCCCGCTCCCCCACCCCTGCCCTGAAATCCTGCAGGATGAAGCCAAATATTTGCTTTCGGATGGATGGATTTTGGAGCTGGCTCCACATAAGAGCACCGGGGTGGAGGCTTGAATTTTGGCCGTTTTGGGTAATTGTTTTTGAAGCAGGACCTCCAAGCGTGCTGCCATCACCCTGCTCAGCAGATTCCAACAGCCATGCCCTGTCACAGCTGGCATTTGATGGAAACCAGCCTGCCCATGGGTTTTTGGGGTGGGATGCTCCCTCTCCGTGTCTGTACCCTCTAGAAAGACTCAATAAAATGCTGCAGCACCGCTGGTAGCTTTGCAATCCCATTTTTTCCCACTGTGCTCCAGGCTCTGGAGCTGTGTGTGGCTCCCAAATTGTTCCTGGGAGGTGCCCAGGCCTGCTGGGCACCCTGGGCAGGGCAGCAGAGCCAAGGGTCCAAAAGCAGCTGCTCAATTCAATGCTGAAATCAGATCCTGAAGCTTAAAATTATTCCTTTTCTTTCTTTTCTTTTTTTTTTTTTTGACAGCTGTTCCTTGTGATTTAGAAGCCCTCAAAATTTTGTATCTGCAAGTAAAGTGAATGTGTCTCTTACAAGTATGCCTATCCTTTCAAAATGTGAATTTCTGATTGTTGGAATNTATATATATATATATAAATATATATAGATGTGTCTCCAAAGGTGTGTTTGTGCACGGGCCCACTGGAAATCCCCTCTNCAAAAAAAGGAAAATAAACCTACCCCATATTAGCACATTTTTGTAATTAATGTTTTATGAATGTTGTTTAAAGGATTTGTGTAGAATAAACCAGTTTAAAAAGAAAAGGGATCTGTTCCTGTGTTTTGCCAGGTCTCTCCTCATGGCTGGTCATGATTCTCAGCAGCTTTCCAAGATGCTGCCAACTCTCCAGAGGGGCTGGAGAGGCAAAGATTTATCCTGGGAATTATTTTTATTAAGTGTTTGATGCACCTTGAGGAAAAGCTGCCCCAAGGTCCTGGAACCTCACAGGGGAGATGTTCCCATGAGCTGGTGAGGGCTGACTGCTGGAAGTGGATGGTCCTTGTCCCACTGAGGCACTTAGAAGCAAAAATGATTTAAAAATCCATCCTTGAGAGCATCGGGGTGCCCAGAGGGGTGTCTGTGCTCAGGATGAGCCTTCTGGATGTTTTCCATTCCCCTGGGGGCAGCTTTGGGTCTGAATTTTACTCCCCAGCACCTCCAGAGGCTGCAGCATCTTCACTTGGTGGGGGCTCTCACACAGCCACAGCACCAGGGCTGTTTTGGAGCATCATTAATATAATTTCTTCCATTTGGCAGTGGTTGAGGGGCACGGTGGGGCCTTCCAGGTACCTCCTGGTCACAGGAGAATCAATCATTTCTGTCAATAAGAGCAGTTATGGGAGGGTTGGGAAAGATCAGGGGTGATAATTCACGAGTGAGGTTACAGAGGCTGTGAGACACTGAAAACACAGCTTTAATCCAGGGGTTTCTATTAATGATTTGTTTACATGAGGTGCTTTAATTGCCATTAGATGAAAGCTGACACATGCATTAATTTTATATANAGCTTGGCTGAGCACAGGGCAGGGAGCACCAGTCACCTCCTCCTGCTCTGCCAGGCTGCTGGGTCTGACCCTAATTCATGGAAAAAATGGGGAAAGAACAATTTTAATCAGACAAAACTCTGAGTTTTTCCACAGAAATGCTGCAAATGAGAAAACAACAAACCCAACCATAAAAATAAAATTATATTTTCATTACTATAACCCAGTGGTTCAGTATTTAGATATCTAGTCGTACATTTAGATTGAAATATCATGGATTAAACCAAGTTAATTAGATATAATGGCTGATATTTGTGCTACAAAANCCCCAGCACCTCCAGAGGCTGCAGCATCTTCACTTGGTGGGGGCTCTCACACAGCCACAGCACCAGGGCTGTTTTGGAGCATCATTAATATAATTTCTTCCATTTGGCAGTGGTTGAGGGGCACGGTGGGGCCTTCCAGGTACCTCCTGGTCACAGGAGAATCAATCATTTCTGTCAATAAGAGCAGTTATGGGAGGGTTGGGAAAGATCAGGGGTGATAATTCACGAGTGAGGTTACAGAGGCTGAGAGACACTGAAAACACAGCTTTAATCCAGGGGTTTCTATTAATGATTTGTTTACATGAGGTGCTTTAATTGCCATTAGATGAAAGCTGACACATGCATTAATTTTATATAACTCAGGCTTTTTTTTTTTTTTAATGTGCACCTCAACCCTTTTTCAAGTTGGGGATATTTACTGCAAATAGTGTTTAAAAAAAACCCATGGGGAGATAAGAGATGGTAAACAGAGATTCAAAGGGAATGAGAGTGCAGCAGTGAGCTCCTCCAGAGGACTCCATGCTGTGCCTGCAGGGACAGAGCAAGGAGAGGGAATGCTGCATCCCGTTCCTGAGAGGCAGCAAAAAAAATTACTTACAGGCAGCAAAAAAAAAGGCAATTTTAGCTTGATATCAAAATGATCTTCTTGGGATGGCTGGGAAGTTGGGGGGGAATTGGGAGGGTGTGGGTAAAAGTGGGCTGTGCATCCATGGGGACACCCAGAGAGGAGATGGAGGGGACAGCCTTCCCCCAGGAGCAGCAGCTCATCACAGCCCAGCCCCACAAATTCCATATAAATAAATATATACATACATACACGTGTATATATATATATAAATATATATATAGATGTGTCTCCAAAGGTGTGTTTGTGCACGGG